>JBCAUG010135324.1:0-20880 GCA_038406175.1 Haplosyllis leylae | reverse complement strand
TCACTGTGTCGACACTTGTGGACAGACTAATGCCTGTGAAAACATTACCTTTCCCGTCGTACTATGTACGCGGGCGGTAAGAATGATAGCACTTACGGCCAATTTACACCAAGCGTAAGCACCTATGTAGCCTCAACGCTGCGATGACGTTTGTGACACAGCTCTCATTGGCCAAAATGAAGTTGCTTGAAAATGGGTTTTTGGCTGCATTGTGATCAGTGAAAGCTGTGTTGCAAGCATCATTGCAGCATTGACGTCCATTGACGCTAATGCTTAGTGTAATCGGACTCTTACTGATAGCGGTGGAAGATCATCATTGTCTTTTTTCAACCAAGTGGCTGTGCTGGCAATTTTTTAAATGAGAATAAAAAAATATCATTGCGCTGTTCTGAACATTTCAGGCTCCTAAGGATGTGAGGGGAGGAAGACCCTTCAATGTGGAGGTGGGATTCACCAATGTGTTGCCTATTTCCCTGACCTCAGTGGTTTTGCATGTGGAGGGACCTGGTCTAATCAGACCTACCAAGTACAACCTGGGGTAAGTACCCAAAAACAGCTGATAGAAACAACTCATACATACATTCTGGTACTCAGAGATAAATCTACGAATCATTCCAGTACGCGTTCGAGCAAGGAAATTCAGAAGCAATTAAGCGTGTAGAGGGTACAAGATCCGCAGCAACCTTAACATTCCACAACACAACACGGGTCCACAACACGGGCATCAATGGTTCCCAAAAATGAATTAATATCCTTCCACAAACATTGAAAAAGAAACTCAAAGATGATTGTAACGTAAATCTAATTCGATTTATGTTGAACAGGAAGGTACTGAGGCCTGGCGAAAGCATTAACCACCAGATGGAGGTAACGATGCGAGCAATCGCAGAGGGAACGCGTGAGGTCATAGCGTGCATGACGTCACAACAACTGTCGACCGTCTTCGGAACAGCCGAAGTGAAAGTGACCCCAAATAAATAAACATCTGTTTATAAATTGCAATGATTATCAAACGGACACGGAAACTGTTAATTTTGAGCAATCTTTTGTGTACAGTATCATTTACTCAATTTTTCATACAACATATGCTGACCTCTTGTAGTTTGTTGAGAGTGCATAATTTTTATCGACCATGTACAAAGTAGATCTACCATGGAAGGTAATGTTTTCACTGGTGTTTGTGTGTCCGGGGCGGGGGGATTTATGAGTCACAGAGGAGTGAACCCCCTCTCCCCAGATAGGGTGACCCAACCCATCACACAGTGTTGCTTCCTGCTCTCCACCCCCTCTAGCCAGGTAGGTGACGATACTAACCTCCCCTACCATTGGACAGGGTGACCCTCCCTTCCCCTTAGAGTGTGACCATACCCTCTCCCTCCAGCCAGGTAGGTGACCCTACCCCGAGGAAGACCAGGTAAGGAGAAGGACTTGTGGAAGGACCAGGCAGGAAGGATGGCCTGTTCCTCCTCCTTCTGAGCTAGGGCTGCTCTAGAATGATCAGCAAGTCTAGGGTAGAAGCCATGGTTGGTATATCTCGTAATGTTAATGTAAGGTCTTTTTAATCATATGCGGCAGGTAAGGCTATGGGGAAAATACCCAGAATACATCAATTGTGGTGGTTCCTATGATAAATTATGACCCTCTCAACAGACAACTTCAGAGGTCGCTACTAATACTCACTCCTAATACTCACTACTTTTTCCAATGTAAGTCTAAGAACAGTCAAACTGTGGACAGAAGTTGTTGCAATAATGTTTTTGGGGTTCTGCAAAGGGAAATTGTTTTCTATTTTGTTTGGTGTGATTGAGGAAATGTTCAAACTAGTTTTGCCATTTTGGCTTCTGCAGCATCTAACAAAATCAGGTTGAGGACCCAAACAGGGAACTCTAGAGCGGATGTAGAAATACACACGTAGTTTTTTAAACCTATTTTATCAGTCATCATCATTGTCGTCATTGGCATCACTATCACACCACTTGCGAACCATACAAACCTACTTTTACATAAAATCTTAATGACAGTAATTTATGCAATCCGAAGCAGTTTGTGTAAACTAATGATTGAACATATTGGTAATCGGCAGCCCCATCATGTGTATTGCCCACGACGATGCTGCTCTGAAACTTTTTATTTTATCGAGGATTAAGTCATGAGTTTACAATTTACATTTATGATATCCGAAATTGCTTTGATGTAGATCTGGACATTAGAGACATGGTCATTAAGCAATCAATGATCTTCTTTTAACAACTTTTAATTTTTTTTTAAAAATCTAAAACCGACGAGTGCCTTGAAGAAATTAAATTACTTCCATAATATTGTCGTTGGGAATAGTTGAAATTACTTTAATATTGTCACGTAACCGAAGTTTTCACAAACGCACAACATTGGCAATAATGGCATTAATGCCAACTTTGTACTGTCATATGTACAATTCTCTTCTTTATTTAAACCAGATGGGGTTAGTAAATGTAAAATAAGATATCAGTGGGCTTTGGAGAAAAGTACCTAAAAGTTGGAATCATGTTCATTTCTAATGGAAGAGCCAATACAAAGTTGGCAATGTTGTCATTCTTGTATTGTGGGGAGTTTATGAAAACCTCGACAGTTGTTAACAAGATTAGCGGTACATAAACTACATAGAAATGAATGATATTAACTTTGTTAGCTTATTAATTGATCCAGTATGTCGCATGTGAACCAATTTAGTATTGCTCGAAAATTTTTAATTGAAATCGGAGCGGGAAAGTTTATGTAATTGTGTTCAAATAATTGCATCATTCACTAGCGCGTGTGACAGGATGGCTGAGAATGAAGATAGTGAAGGTAATTGCAATTACATAAACCTCCATACGATACTCATAAACCATCCAAATTACATAGTCTTTCCTGATGCGGTGTATTTTTGTACTTATTTTCTTGTAGACGTAATAAAATTAACTAATTCATACACAACTGTGTCAAACGTTTTACTTTAAAGAATCCAAACACCGAAGATGGGTAAATTGCATTGCGTTAAACACTGGCATCCTTGGCCCTGCTTAAACAGCTTTTCTTTTACTAATAATGTCCTCCATGTACCTCATTGAGATGTTTGTAAATCGTATTCGCTTCAAAGACTTTCACACATTTCCAGCAGAGTATGGTTTTGCAGATAGTGCATAAAACCCGGTCACATCCAGAAACTTTTTCTATCCCAAAGTGACAAACAGGACATCTTTTTCGTGTCGTCTCGTTTTCACTCATCCACAGTTTCATCAGATCATCCAGAACTCCATTGCAGTAGTGTTGTTCGGGAATTCGCTCCTGACATCTCGTGCAGAATGTCACGCCACACAGTGAGCATGCGTAGAGCTCTGGCTGATCTCTGATGTCTCCGTCTTTGGCCGTGACCACATAGATCCCTGGGCAATCTGGAGTAATGCAGCACTTCAATGTTCCTTTACTTTTGATGGCAAAGTCAATTATTGTGGACAGTAAGACGCTATTGAGTTGTGCATCAGGTGGTTTGCCGGGAACACCAGCATCAGGGTGAATGATGTCCTTCCAGAATAGATTCTCTCCACAGTCCACGCACTGAATTGGAAATAGTCTCTCAGTTAGAGCCACTGAGATCTGTTCCTGAATGCAATCAGTATGAAAAGAATGTCCACAGATACTCAGAGTGAACTGGGTTGATTCCGTATTAATTTCGCAGAGACAGGAGGCACAATCTCCGAGGCGCTTTCTTTCAAGTTTTGCAATTTTAATTTCTGAGTCGACCAACTCTCGAATATCTTTCACAATATTGTCATCTTTGCTCCAGTATGTAAGACATCTGTTCGTTAAATTTAACACAGGATTCGTAAAGGAACGAGAAACCTGACTGTGGTCACCAGTTACGTAACTCAGTCTTGTTCCAAAATTTCTCAGTAATGTTCTCGTATTGTCTTTGCCGTTACTGTGCAGCATTAGTACTTTTCGAACGTTATTCGAATTTATTGCGTTTTCGAGAAGTTTTCTTGCAGAGGCCGTGTTTTTGTTATTGCCATAAAGGGCATAAATACGTTGCTTACTTTCTGTGTTGAACACTTCTTCTATGCATGTGTCGGTGACTTTTCCAATTTTATCTAATGTCACAATGGAAACACCAGTAACATCAACTTGAGCTCCAGAAAGGGACAGATGTTCTTTCGCCTTCAACATGCCTTCCAAGAATTCGTAGCAGGAATCAATTGGGAGGGATGGTTTGATATTTGGGTGTTCATTCTCCCTGGGCATCACAAATGTGTCTCGCAACTTCAGACAGAATTCGTGTTCAACGTCATCCGGATGGGGTTTCAACATCCTCAAACTTGACGCTTTCGGTTGGGACTTGATCCAAGCGGAAGCTCGAGAACGGAAGTACTCAGCGGTTCTCTGCGATGGAAGCACCATCTGGTAATAGTATTCTGTGTTAGCTGAAACCGACCGAGGCTCCGTTACCTTCCTGAGGGCTATCTCTCTGTTCATAACCTGTCCAAATTTTAAACCGCCGTCTCCCTTTACTTTGATCAGATTTTCGACAGTATGACGGCTGAAGTAGATGATATCTATGTGAACGAAATCATCTGTTTCGGAATTGTAGTTTTGAATCTCAACTCTAAAATCCGACAATTTTAGATGGCGTACTTGATTCAGGCTCCATTTCTGCAGATAGAGTGCCAGTAACTTCCTCTCGAATCCCTTCTCACACCTGTGGTCGTAGCTAGTCCTGAATATGTCTCTTTCGCATGTGATTTTCTTTAATTTTCTGTTGAACAGAACCTTTTCCAATTTCTTTGGCAAAAGGCAGTTGAGGTCCTCATCTGATAAAGAGCCGAAATTACCAGTCAAGTAGTAAATATTCTGGTCAGTTCTGGATTTTCTGCAGTTTATTTCTCTATTTGCATGAAGCTTAATTTTAAACTCTTTCTTCTCTTCACCTTTCCTTTGAACTTCCTTGACATTTTGCTTCAACCCATGAGTGATTTCTGCTACTACTTGTACCGTAACCTTTATAATAGGTCTCAGAGGCCACTTAAGTTTCAAGACGACACCTTTGAAACTTTGGCGGTGGACTTCGTCCAATTTTGGGCGTTTGAAGATTATTTTTCCTGGTTTCATAACGTGAGACATAAGAGCCACCAAGGTTGATTCCTCTGTCCCGTATAGAACAGAACCACATCCAGTGTACCACTCTCCCTGGTGGAGAATCTGATGCACAAGATGTTCGTGCTTGAATAGATTCTCTGGATGCAGCTGGAGAGACTCCACAGCACTAAATTCTGACAAGTCAGATTCATCAATGTAATTTCTAATATAAATGTTCAAAACTTTTTCCCTATTATTGTCCCATTCTATGTTCTTGACCACCCCTCCATTTTCAACAACTACTGTTTTATCCGAGACAATCCCTTGCAGAGGATGCCTATATTTAAACTCTTGGTTTCTTAGTCGCTGCCGAATTGTGTTTATTTCCTGGTTCATCCACTTTTCAGCATTTTGCAGAGTTTCAATATCATAACTGTGAATTTTAAGGACATTCAAGCCCACATCCCAGTCCAGTGTCACTGCATCACATTTCATTTTTTGTTTGATCAAAGTTTCCAGGAAGTCAATTCTGTCACTTTGCCTCGTCAGTTCTTTGTACACCTCTTTGCTAATGTTGTTTACAATTGCTACTTTAATTTTATGTTGATCCTCGGCTTTTTGAATTTGGCATTTTCTAAAATACCTGGAATCTACTAGTTTCATCACGGAGTCTTTTGTGAGTCCGAGCACCCAGTCTTTGTGGTCAACATGGACCTTCAGTGCGTACTGAGGGTAATCCCTTTGAGTAGCTAAAGGCCCGAGCAATTCCAAAACTTTACAAAGAGCACTTCTATTCAGTTTTACTCTTCCTGTGATTTTGAAATATTCAGGTTTCCTCTTACATCCGTTAAATACAAACAAGTTACAGTTGTAAATCTTAGCCAAAGTATTGACCAGTGTTCTATAACAATCATGTTGCTTTTTGCACATTGACCTGCCTCGGGTATATTGCATAACTTTATTTCGAATGTTTTGCATTGTAATTTCATTTATTATAAACGTTTCACTCCATTTTGAACTTGAGCTAAAATTTATATCACTTGATTGGGCGCCGCTGTAAGTAAAAGTATTCTCGAGCCAAGCTTGGTAGATGTTCCAGTATGTAGCAGGGTCGCCCCTGGGATCACAGTACGCTCTCAGAGCCGCTATGACGACAGGATCCACGGGACCGGGAGCGGAAACGGAAGTTGAAGTACTACTTCCTGCCGGGCTACTGAATACATCTTGCACGCTATTCACTTCATCACGAATCACCAATAGCGCTAACGAACCTGGAAAAACAAACACTGAATGGGATAAAACGGAGAAGATTAGTATGAAAAGAAGAATGACATCCAGCAGTAGATAAAAGAACTATATTTTTTGTCAGTTCTAGTTCTTTCACATGTACCCATTACTGTTCCTTTTTCAACTTAAAATTTTGACGGAGTTAAGCCATTGTTATGATAGAAAAGAGAAGAAATTTCAACAAACCTGGACAAAGCTGAGTTCTGTTCTCCAGAGAAAGATCGTCTGTTTTGATTAATATCGGTAAGGAATTTTCTTCGTCCACTTTTTCTTGCAGCAAACTTATCTGTGCTTTCTTCTTACTGTTTTTCATATTAGCTTGACACTTAGATATTTTCTTTTCAATTTCGTAGAAATGTTTTGCATGTGGTAAATATTGGTCTCTCCTCATCTTATTCGGTAATATCCTTCTGTTGTTGTGAAATCGAGTTCTTCTTCTTTGATTCTCCATGTTCCTTTTTTCTGCTGTTTTAATTCCTGCATAAAAGCAAAATTTTAATTAAACACATTGCATTTAAAATTGCCATGTTCTACTTTGTATTATTTTGACAAATGTTTCAACAGCGAATAAATCATTCAAGCCATTAAAAAACAATAAATGGGTGGGCGTCCGTGTAAAAGGAAAGAATTCTGGGTCCTCTCCTAATCAATAATTTTCTGGTGACCTAGTGAATCTTTAAAAAAATTGATACAACCTACCCTATTTTGTGCGCAATGATCCAGACTATAGAATGGCTAGTTTGTCTTCTTTGGTGGACTTCTTATATTTTTCCATGCCACTAGGGCATAATTTTCCTTTAAAAGCCCATGTTCATCTGTTGGACAAACTTGGACCACAAGCTTATAACGTGCGTGAAACTTGCGCAACGGTGATGCAAGACGAAAAAAGTACACTGATTTCGAAATCTACTTCATTCCTATTGGTCCAATCTTTTACTAAATATAGAACATGACCATATGGAGAGAGGGAATCCCCAGGATTTCCCTTAATAGTTCGCTTGTTGTTTATCATTCTTATCTACCATTCCATTATGGATACTTAACAACTGCAAAAAAGCTTTCAATTTGCAAATGTCCGACTTAACTACAAAAAGTTGAGGAAAAGGACAAACAGCTAACCTCAATAATTTGTGCTGTCAAGACACTATGTTCTCTTTTAGATGAAAAACATAATTTCAGATCGCGCAAAAATATAGTATCCAGGTAATTTTATTTTACATTAGAATAGTAAAATATTGAGTAAATCTACTCGTTTAGTGTTGGGATTTGTATTTGTTCTGGGCACTACGTTTGGAAATAACATTAAAGCAGTTTTGTTCTTTGATAAGAGTGCGAATATTTTGTTCCTTTTTATGCCACTCCACAACTTTCTTTCAGGATATTGCAACAATACTTGGCGGTTTATAAGTATCCTTTATTAAAATGACGTACTCTCTTTGGAGTCAAGGAATAATTTTCAAGTTTTAATGGGAAAAACAAACTATCAGGCAAACACAATAGCCACGATAAAATAATTGGAGAGAATTGAAGTAGTGACGAGATAACAATACAGTGTATCAGAGTTCCGTGTTTCTTTATTGGGCTCCTGTACTGCTCTACGTCACCAATAAAGCTCCTTCGGCTGAGTTTAATATTTAATTGGTTCCAGATGTTGTCAGCAATCAGACCAGTGGTACTCAGGAGTTTACTCTCCAGAATCCAAAGTGTATGGCTGTCTACGAGTTCAACGTCAGGGGGCTCCACCAGCGTACCGCAACACCACGACAAGCATGCGCCTTACGCCACACGCGGCACGACAAATCAGATGGTTTCCCGACCAGACTACGTGGTATGGCCAAATTCAACCGGAAGTTGGTCCTCGGGTCCGTTGTCTCGCAAACAACTGGTGGATTACAGCCACAATGGATATCTGTTGTTTGAAGGTTTGTTCTCCAAGGATGAAGTCAAGGAAATGCTGAAAATAACCACCGACATTCAGGACAAGTATGACCAAGAAATCTTACACAAGGATCGTGACGTCACAATCTCGCAGACGTCACGCATGGTAACAGAAGAAGGTGGAGCCAAAATTAAGTAAGTGATCTTCTTCGATTAACATCGTTCCGTTTACAATATGAACTTTTCCCAAATTTTAGTACCAACTTCATACAGATGAGATTACTGCCGTAATGAAAATAAATTGAAGAAAGAAGAAATTGATTTCCAATACTTTCTCACCTTTATCGGTGCAGTGCCATCATTTACACCAACTCGTTTTACAAGACATAAGGATCAGAGTCTGGGCCACTTTCATCACCATTCTGACCAATCCCTGACCTGTAGAATGCCACTAACCTCTATTCTGCAGCTTAGACTCTAGTGATTGGTCAGAATGTACCAGGAACACCCGCAACGCCTTTTCCCGAGCTTTGTCTGTTTGTGAAACGGGCTGATTATATCGGTTTCGATAACCATTGTGAAGGGACTTTTGACAGGTCCGTGTTTGAGATTCACAAGAAGGAATTCCAGACACTCGTGAGAGATCCACGTTTGGTATCACGAGCCAAGCAGATCCTGAGCGATGACGTCTACATCTTCCAGAGCCGCCTCAACTACCAGTCAGGCTTTGAGGGTCAGGGATTCAACTGGCACCAGGACTTTGAAACGTGGCATGCAGGTCAACCCAGATGTTTGTCATTTTCTTCCGAAAAATATTTATGTCCCAAAATTTGTTTCTGTTGCTTCGTGAATCTGTTTCGCATAGGTGGGTCCAGGGGTTGACGCAGAGACGTCATTTTTATGTTCTAAGAATCCAAATCAAGGCAATTGCGAATTCGTTCTGACCGGTTAGTATAACTCCCCTTTTCAGAAGACGGAATGCGTCGTCCACGAGCGCTCTCCTGCGTCATCTACCTTCAGGACGCAATGCCGCAAAACGGAGCCCTCATGATCATACCCGGAAGTCACGTGACATTCATCTCTTGCGCAGGCGCAACTCCAGAAGAGCACTGGACCGCATCCCTACGCAAGCAGGTTTATGGGACTCCCAGTCAAGAGAACATTTCCACTCTGGCTGATAAAAACGGGATCGTGCACTGTTCCGGACCTGCAGGTTCCCTTCTCATGTTTGATTGCAACTTGCTGCACGGTTCCCACAGCAACATATCTCCATGGGGACGAAGCAGCCTGTTTCTCGTGTACAACAGTGTAGAGAATGTGATTGGAGATCCCATCTACACTACTAAACCGAGACCTGAACATATCGCAACCAGAGATCCAGCGTGGCTTAAACCGATATAGATAAAATAAACAGTGGATAAATATGTAATCGCTGAAAACTATGTTCAGCTAACAATTAGTATGGTTACAATGAGAACCTAGTTTTTTTTTTTCTATGCGACATCAATGCTAAGAGGTTTTCAAAGAAAAACGAATACCGCTCACAACGAACAATTTCCAGTGCAGTTTGCTTAAATACATTGTTTAAGGTGGTGAAATCAATTAGTTCGAAACATTATGCAAAATCTTGAGTCGTCGAGTTTCGTTAAATTTCTGTGGACGTTCAATCAGGCTGTAACAATAAACATCATTGGGGGAAATTATCATCACCCGTGTAATGGCCTGTTCACACAGACCGATTGGGTTTCTCATCCCATTTTCTCTTCCACTATCGGAAACAAATGGGCACAGCACCCAATGATATTTGAAAGAAAATCAGAATAGGAATCGGAGCAGTATGAACACTTTCTGCAAATTACATACAACCTATACAATCTGAAAGAATATGGGAATCGGAAACAAAAATCGGTAGGTCAGTGTAAACAGGCCATGAGAATGAATCAAATTTATATGCTGTATTTAAAACTAGCATGCCGCATAGAAGTTGTTCAAGAACAAGGTTCTTTTAGTGTAAGTTATTTGTTTATTAACAAATGATGGAACGAATTATTTTTGAAACAAACAAAACCATTTGTTCTGTGCAGAGATTCAAAAATTATCACCAAGCAGTTGTCACAGCAACGTAAAACTAAACATGTGATGCTACTATATTGCTATGGTTAGAACGAAACCCTCCCTCCTATCAACATGTTTGAAAAGTTAAAATTATGAAATAATCAACCATAGTACAATTTTTCTACAATGTTTAACGAGAATAGTTAACATAAAAACGCAATAAAGAGTAAAGCTATCAACAACGCCATCAAAATATTAGGAAGGCCAACATACTCGTCAAACAACAGACGGTCAAATCCTTCAGTTTCAGTCTGAGTTTAGTCAGTTTAGTTAAGTCATTTTAGTCAGTTATGCTATCACAAATGCTTGTTTTTGGTATCTTCAGCCAAAAAAGGTCATCTTTGCCCAGAAAATTGTCATCTTCACCTAAAAATTTTCATCTCAGTCAGGTGTCAATTATGTCAATTTAGGAAAGATTATGTTTTCACCAACAATTTGAATCAAAATGGCACATGTATCAGATATGTATTAGTATAATTTATAAATATAGTATGGAAAAGTTATGAATTTTTTGCTTTTTTTAAACTGAACTGAGAACACTGAACTGAACTGACTAAACTCAAACTGAAACTGAAGGATTTGACACATTCTTTAGGTGTTCACACTGCAACATGCAACAGGCTGTCAAAATGGGCTCCAGATCCATTGACACAATGTTAATTAAATTTTGACGTTACATGTAAATACACCTTGCTGGTATTTGTCGACGGAGGATCTACCGTAGTAGTGGTGGGTACAAATATTATCCTATTTGTGCAAATTGTGTTTCTGTTGAATGAATGATGAACAACCTACCCCCCACACACATACGAAAATTAGTGCCCAAATTATTTAACCCGGGGGGGGGGGGTTGTAAGTCATTGAGTGCAGAAAGTTGACAACCCATATGTTTTATCCAAAAATGGTTGCCACAGTGGCGGATCCAGGATTCTCCAGACAGGGGCGCCAAACCCAAAAGTGGGGTGGGGCGTCAACCTGTTATTATTTGGTCAATTTTTCACAAAATTTAAACGAAAATGAAGAAATTGGGACCGAGGGAGGGGGAAGCGTCCCGGCGCCTCCTCCGTAGAACCGCCAGTGGTTGGGCACGAATAAACGACTGCCAGGAACCACTAGGGAACCTCCGTCGACTGGTACTATTTTTACTGCTGAAGCCATAAATCTTTTAGCAATATTGACTAGAATCAGGTTACAATAAATGTGTAGGCAAGTGTCCTGCTTGTTGTAACCAAGTGACGAACAGTATAACTGAAAATCATTCACTTTTGAACTCGACAAGAACATAAAATAATTACGTTAAGTGTGAACAGACCTTAATTTAAACCATCTATGTCATGAAACTAGGAACAAAGAAAACAATCCAATAACAAATAATTTTAAACGGTATTAACTTCAAAATGGTTAAAAACGGTTTTAACAATTAGAAACAATTTTAATCACTCATAAATATTGGAAAATAAATGGATGATTTGGGAACGACACAATCGAGTTTTTCGTCAATTGAAATCTGCAAAGAATTTTAACTATTTCGCCGATAAATTTCTTCAATTCTTTGGTGATGTAAATCTACAGGGTCCAAAGTTTAACAAAACACATTCACATTTGAAAATTCAATACCAAGATCATGGAGAATATTGTAAGAAAAAAATTAGGCAAATTTGAATATTTGAAGAAAAATATCTGGCTACAGCAAGTGGTTAAATTGTTGTTGCCAATGAACGAGTGCTTTTAATTACAGTTGGGGGGGGGGGGTGAGACATTCACAGCGAAGAATTACAAAATTCTTTATTATTCATTGACTGTTGAAAAACTGGACCATCATGTGACCCTCATTTGCCAATATAGTGATCAAAATGATCAATGTGGTCAATTATAAAAACATACACTTGAATTACATAGTGTGAACAAACCCTAACGGTGAAGTGCGTAAAACTACAACAGTTAAGCTGTTTACACCTTCCATTACACACATTGCGTTAATGGTGATAGGCACTTTGACCCGCAGAGTGGATGCAGAACCCATTCTGCCAGTCAAGCGGTCTGCCATCATTAGCAGAATGATAAATCTTGACGGTGACGAAAGGTGTAAACAGACGTTCAGTTGACCGTTGATAAGAAGTCCTACTGTATCATTACACTACACCGAGACACGTAATAATGGTGTATTCACACCTGCATAAAATTTGAAGATTGTGTACGTGTGTACAAAAATGACTTCTGCACCCACTTTGTGTTTAGATTTAATTGTATTGTCACTTATCTAGCACCCACAAGCCTCAAGACCTCGTGCAGATGTGAATAGACCGTAAGAAGGCACTTGTCAATACACTGTGCTGCTTTTTTAAAAAAGAATTTATTACTTTCCCGTGAGAAAAATGTATTTGGGAGCAATTTCCCTTCAATAAAAGGGCCAAATTCTACATACTTTATGTACAGCTGCACATTGTATTTGTTGCGTATACGAAATAAGAAATGGAATACCGTTGCATAGTGAAAGTGGCAAAAAATAACATTTTGCTACTGGAATGAATTACGAAGAGAAAATAGCATATTCGTCACAATGCTGAAGTAATGTGCAGGCATTTCACCTAAAGATGTTTTGAGGATACCATTTTCATAATTTTCCTATAAAGTTCTAATTCTAACAGACACAGGTAATATTTTTATGTTCAGAAAAATTTCGCTTTACAATTGATACAATCCGTGTGTTGTTTTTAACTCTTTACTTTAAACGCATCTGTCTTTTATAGCCTCTTCTGCATAAAACATCTTTTTTACAAATCGGGTTTTGCTATCCGTGGAAGAAAAAACCAGCAGCATTGAAAAAAAGACTAACTATATGTTCTTGCGAGCATCACATGATCCTGGCATCCATTCAGTCATGGAAATCAAGTGGAAGTATGGGATGTGTGGTCAATGACGCAGTGTACAGATTCAATGTCGCGAGATCCAGATTCAAGGACATCATGGAAAAGTCAAGAATATGTTACAGTTCTTTTGCTTTTGCGCACTGCAATACAGTAAATCTGTATTCTCATGGTATAGTCTGTCACTGAGTGCATGAGTACCAAACAGCAACACCAGAGCAAGTCACACAGGAACACAGAACCAAAAGGCTTTGTAGATCATCACATCACACTGCAACAACTCGCAATAAACCAAGGCTCTTCACACATCTACACGAACCAATGCGTTCTGTTGAAGCCCTGTGCTACAAAGGAAGTGACATAAACCGGTTGAATATGACGAGTATCATCCGACTAAATTCGGCGTGCGCATTATTACAGTGAACACCCAATACAACATACACATAACCGTGACCTTATTTTAACCTCCCAAAAATCGTGCCACTTCAGTTGAAATACATTTGTCCAATAATTGCTCGTTAACAGGAGGCATGCCATGAACATACTTGTTCGGCAAGTACGGTTACGAACTTACCTATGCTGCAAAGAATCGTTTTCGCCTGCAACAAAATTTTCATGACTTTAACCATTAAGAAGTGCGTTCAAATTTTAAAATATATTACGCAATAAAACCTTTTACATTTTCGTAGCTAGACAGTTGAGTTACGGGGGATTTTACGTAGTATTTGTTTCGCACTTCTTTCTCGCCCAGCAATCTCTGTTGCAGGATCTTTATCTTCATTCGAGGTTTTACTGTATTTTTGGAACGGCTTATTAGATGCAGCCAAAAGTACACCTACCTCCTCATCACATTTTGATTTGAACACATGAGCAACGAACTGTTTGGCGAGAGTGCACGTGGTTTCCCTAAAAATAAACATTCAAAATGAGTAAAATTGTAGTTTTTCATTCAGACCTCGTATGTATAACTAACTTATTAAATAGAAGTTATTAAATGATTACAGATACTAACGTACAACCAGATGGTCTTATGGCTCAATCACACTGACAGTGGCCGATACCGAGACCTAGACTGAGACTGATAACAAGTATACAGAACTCAATGGGAATCTCTGTTGTTATCTGTCTCTGTGCAGTATAAACACCTCCATACAATTCCGTAGAACCCGAATGTCATCGGTATCGGTCCACGTCTCGGCCACTGTCAGCGTGATTGAGCCATTACAGTTCAGTAGCAGCCTAGTTCACAGGTCTTTTTTACCCTACTTACCCAGCAATGTACGCAAAATATTCGACGTTATCGACTCTACGGCCGCAGGATGAGATTTCGGTGTACGAGTGCCGCAGTACTTCCTGTTAATCACAGTTAAATCATAGTGAGTGTATTGATTTAATTCTAAAACAAGAAAATCCTCTTGCGTGAACGCAAGAGGCATACCGCCCGCGCCGCACATCCGTCCTGGCCAGAGGCAGGGGGTCCCTGGGACAGGAATTTGGACAGGACCAGTGACAGGTCTAGGGGGTACCCCCCTTCCCCCTGGTGGACGGACAAACAAACTGAAAACATTACCTTCCCCATCCTTCGGATGCGGGCGGTAACAATTACAGGACGGAAGAAAATCTCCTGTGCAGTTACTGCTTTAAGAGGTCACCTCCCTTTTACGGCCAAACGTGATGGATGACATACACTGGGTCCCGCTTATAATGAGTTCGGTTACAACGAGCACCCGGCTACAACAAGTAATTTTTCCAATCCGAAAAAAAAACTCCTGATTAACATCAATGTTAAAAAAGTTCAGTTACAACGAGTACCACTCATAACGAACACATTTTTGTGAATTAAGTTACTCGTTGTAAGCGGGACCCAGTGTATGTCAAATTTATTTGTGACAAAAAAACCTTTGTGAAGAATGCGGCACCACCCAGTAGGTTAGATTACACTCTTAGAATGGATTATTAATGTCGTGAAATACGCAAGATTTGTCTCTCAAAAATTCCGGCTTCAAATTTGAAAGGAAGACATATTTGTGTGAATAATTATTCGCTGTACGGGGCAGCAGATAGAGTTTGGCCAGTTCTTACCTCTTTCGTTTTTCTTTCTTTGATTATTAAATCTTTTTCTCCCAGATCAAGGTTCACATCCTAAAGAAAAAAAACGACAAAATTAACCTGTAATTTTGACAGTAAAACTTTGCTCAACGGTCATTAGATTGGTCTTCTCTCTTTTCATGTGAGAAACAAGGAAACTCATCCTGGTTGTTGATCCATTTGAGTGATAACCTCTTCACAGCCAAAACTCTTTTGGTGGTAATTATCATTATGCATGCCATAACTGAGACTTCGAAGTTCAATCACTTTTGGCAGCACTGATGAGTCTGTTTTGGACATCATATGATGCCATACTCATTGGATTATTAAGTATATTTCCTCTCTGGCACTACATCTGCTCAACATCTTGCTTATTTTTTGTTTAGTGATTCTCTTGTATGTTTTTAGTCGAGGAGAGAATATTACTTTTATCAGGTGTGGTTTGCCTTTCAAAGCTTCCAATATTCTATCTATGGCCACTTCAATCATATGGACACCTCCATCCTATAAAATATACCAGAGAAAATTACATAATTATGGGAACTCATCTCGAGGGAAAAAGTCAATTATGATTGAGTTATATTTTAAATTGGTTGTATCTACCTGTCCTATTGCTATCCTTCCAACGTATTGCACCTTGTATACTGCACTACAATTGAAAATCAAAAGATAAACTGTTGGTATCTTTACCCGCAAAAAAGGGAAAACATGCTTGTTTTTTTATTGGGAGGGTCAAAATGTTTTTGGGACGAAGGTTCTGCTGTAACGTCGAAAAATAAATAAATGACTAATCAGCAAAGCTTTAAGTAATGGACACTAATGGGAATATCACCAAAATTTCAGACTTTAAAAGGGAAGTGGCTGTCCAATGGAGCAATCACTAGCAAAAGTTGGGGTGTATTTGTTTTGTGTAACCATTTGCCGTTCTGCAAGCGACTTCCAAGTTCACACAAGGTACCCCATCCACTCATCCCCGCCCATATTCCTCAATAAACTTTGTATCACTACACCAGGCGCTAGCTCCTAAAACCTCCCCGCATAAGTACATGACTTCCCATTTTCATGAGTTGGGTTAGAACAAGAACCCGGTCACAATGAGCTGATTTCTTTGCATCAAAATGATTAAAATCAATGTTGAACGGTTCAGTTACAACGAGAAATTTTCTTTCCACCTTTTTATCGCTGTAATCACGACCCCGCGCAATGGTTCACCCACAGACAGATACGTACCCTTCACTGGCGTTCGACACCGGAAGTTCCTCAGCCTCGTCTTCCGGTAGGAGCGCGTGGGGTGGGGGTTTCCCTTGGTGAGTTGGAGATTCCTCTTGCCGCGGTCTTATCGCATGTACGTCCTTGCCTCGTTTCTTGAGGAGATCTCCTATTGGCTGGAACACTGATCCGTCTGGCAAATGGCACTGCGTACAAACAAGGGGAACGGTTATCAATACTACCTGTGATAAAAGCTTAGCTGGTTAAACGTTATTTACAAATTATCCTATTGTTTTTGGGAACAGACAATTTATTTGGAAACAAAACGGTCTTTCAGCGTCCCATAAAATTATGAGGCAATACCGACCAAGACCCACCTCTTGTCCTTATTCCACCTGCGGGGGAGAGGGGAGAGTCCGCAAAGGACTCGTCCCCTACCTGTTTTAACGTGTAATAAATTTGCAACCATAATTATCTTGTACTTCAGCATGGAAATTCCTGACAACAGTTTCTTAGTTGTTACATGTAAAGAATTTACCTTAACAACTGATAAATAAACTGGGAAGCCCTGGTTTTGTTTGAGTAGAGCAGCAATCTGAAAAATCCGAATAATGACGTTATTGTAACATTGGGGACGCATTTTTTCCGCCAATTTAATAAAGATGCGTACAAGGCCCTTAGCTAGTGTCACCGTTGAAACGTGTCCGTGTGAGACAGGCTGCCGTTACAACGAGCGCCCGGATATAACGAGCAGGTTTCTTTGCAACATAATCATTGACAGCAATGTTAAAAAGTTTGGTTACAACACGCAGTTTCTTTTGCATCTTTTCACTCGTTGTAAGCGGGACCGAGTGTATAAGTGCACTAATAACATGACCGAACCTTTCCTTTCCTGAGCCCTTTGAGAGATTCGCCA
The DNA here is from genome assembly GCA_038406175.1 of Haplosyllis leylae. NCBI lineage: Eukaryota > Metazoa > Annelida > Polychaeta > Phyllodocida > Syllidae > Haplosyllis > Haplosyllis leylae. The sequence goes on along the minus strand of JBCAUG010135324.1, from coordinate 3,429 downwards.
CACAGGTCATCTAATACGTCACCGGGTTGCACTCTTTTCTGCACGAACAAATCAAAAGTTTACTTTCTCAAAATTATGGACATGTGCAGTAAATTTAGAAACATTTGGATCTTGATGAAGATTGCAGCAAAGAAATGTCATTTATTACATACGCAGACACTAAGCGTGAACGTTTTAGGGACACTACTCAAACGTAAATTTCCAACTGAACGTAAGTTGTATGTGATTATCAGACATATATAAACCGAAAAAAATATAATATAATGACTTACATATTCTGCTGCCACACTGTCTGGTGCAATATCCTCAACTAATGCTCTACCATCTAATATACTGCAAATAAATATAGTGATATTAAATTAGATTTTGATTTCATATCACAAAGGTAATGATGCGGCACAATTCAACGCGATTTAAAACTCTACATTTTAAAGGTTTAAAACAACAGTGAAACGTATTTCTTATGGTAGAAGTCTGTAGATAATATGATGGGCATCAATCACACAAGCAGCAATTGCAATTTTCTAACCCAAAAAAGAAGGTGACTGCTCAATAAAGTGGCTGTAAAAAGGTGGGTCTGTTGCAATTGTAAACAGTAATTGACTTACTACACATGAACACCCAAATCTCTACACGGTACAAACTCATACGTGCGATAAACCGGCATCGCCCACGTCATGTCCAGGAAGCTGCAATTCTATGAAATAAAATGAAAAGGAAATACAATGCAGCCATCCGCATTGTACGGCCACTGACCACCTGCCTTTCAAAGATACATATTCGCAAAACTTATAGTTACGTCTGTGTATTTAATGTTTTGCCAACTGTATGTCACTTTTCTACAAGTTTGAAGTAGTTCTGCAAAACATATTCCAATGCAAACAGTTACAATGGACACTACGGCTTTTTTAATTGATTGAATTATGAAAATGAAACAAAAGTGCGAAAACGATTTGCAAATTTCTGTGAAATATTTCTTTCGCCAAAAGTGATGTAAAGTTTTTGCTGGTGAAAAAATAATGTCATAGGTCTGTAATTTATGACATGAAAACGACAGAAACGGCTTGTACTTACTGTTGTCCTGAGTTGAAAATTTATCTCTGTTATTTCAAACAGCAACGACAGAAATATTTCTAAAACATGAAAACAAACTGAGTTGAATATCAACTGTGCAACAATTGGACATCTCGGGAAATAATTTTCATATCAGATGATCTACAGGAAAAAGTTCATACACTAACCACACAATATTTCGTCTCCAATGATTGACATGTCTGGATCGTACCATTGCTACAAGACGAGAATTAAATACATCGTTATGCAAGGACTTGTCAGAGTTTAATGTCACTGAAAAACACCTGTTGTCCTCAATGAAGATTTTTGTAATTAAGGTGTGCTTACTTCTGCTTAACTGAAAACCTTTTTCTTCATGATCTTAAAATGAGTAATAGTCTGACATTACTAAAATCTGAAACTTCACTCACTACTAGAAGGTCGAGATTTTCTGTTTTGTTAATAAAATCTATTGGGACACCCAAGACTTTCTTCTGCAACGCACGTCGGATAAACTGTCTTCCGCGACCAAGTACAGAGTTCACCTGCAACACCAAATAATTGTGAAGATCAACATTTCCTTCAAGACTACGTTCCATTCAGTATTCTTTTCAGGTTCATAATAGAAGCTTCTTGTCAAAGCTTTTTGGCAATAAAAAGATGTGACTTAACCTAAATAATGACGAATATGATGGGAATTTGTAGGACATCAAATTTCTGATTGTAAAAGATAGGTGACTGTACAAAAGAGTGACCATAAATGAGGGGTTTCCCTATGTCTTTATTTGGTGTTGGATAAACTGACCTTTCTACAGGATCGGACGTCCGACACAGTCATAGAAAATATTGGGTTGACTCTGAAACATTCACATACGAGTAATTAATAAACATAATAATCTCCCAAAAGATAAACTAATTCCATGTCATCTTCGAAGAAATTCTACTAATGACACAACGATTGCCTAACCTACCTTGTCTGAAGCCTGTTTTCGGCAATGTCGGCTATCAGTTCTATCCATGACCAATAATCTTTCTTCTGTTTGCCGAAGATTGAAGTTGTGTCTGTTAAAAAAGTATAAAATGTGACGCTGTTAATTATTTCTACTTGAGCAACTGTAGTCAACATGGTTGGAAGCGGTCTCGTATTTAGTTCAAATGTTCAAAATCTTTGAATTTGCAACAGACAAAATATAGAGCCACGATTTTCCAAAAGTGGTGGCAATGTAGCAGTGGCTGCTCACGAGAGGGGCCGCAAAGTTGAGGTTACACTATTGTTTGATGCTTACGACGTATCATTTACGTAGGAGAATAATAAAAAATCGTATAAGTGAAATAGAACACAAATGAAATCGTCTTACTTTTTAGGCCCTTTTTGAAGATGAGTTCAAGAGTCTCACAAAAGCCTTGTAACTGGGCATTGTCATCTTTCACTGGCAAAGGATCAGTCCGAAAAGTCAAAATATACCCTGCAGTACAAAAAGAATAAGAATGATGTGAATGCCAGATCCGCTTCAAATTAACAGAACAAATTTGTTTGAAATAAATAACAAAAAAAAAAAAAACATAGCAAATTTCTTGAAAATTGAAAGTTCAGTGCCTACAATATTCTGGACAAGGTGTACACAGAACATCTACTCAACTGACTTTTCATCTGGAATTGGACTTCATATTCTAAGACTTAACTGGAAACCTTTTAATAGTTAATTTGAGTGTAGGCTTCATATGAGTGTGGTTCACATGCATTGGATAACTCAAGTATTCATATTGATTTCATGTTAGTAAGTGTCCTAGTGAAGAACTTTGAACCTAAAACCCCAGCTGAGAAACAACATATTTACTCTTGATGTGGTAGATCTATTCACTGTACTATATCCCACTTTGGGTGATTCTGATGAATACAAAAATACCACAAATGCTACACTCTCAGACATAGCAGTTCAAGTACTTTCACATGCTACAGACCAGTTCAAATTATCAGACTGCACAACAATTCTCAACCTATACTGAAGGCTCTACTATCCCTAGTTATTTGAACATATTCCTCATCATAAATAACATTTCAAAACAGCTGCTATGTGCAAACGACATTTTACTGAACAAAAAATCTTTGGAATGAAACTTATCTGCAAAAATTGTTGCGAAGTGACCTTACCTTTCAGCCTTTTCAACAAGGGATCTGACCGAGACATTTTGATTTTTAGAAACCTTTACTGTTTATTGCAATCAAATCATGCTGATCTGAAGCAGATAGCGCGCTAATGTAGCATGCTTATTGAATTTGTAGGCTATAGAAAAAAAAAATGGGTCGACTTGAAAACACCGAAATGATCTACTTCATGATTTTTTTTCTACTTCGTGTGAACTTTAAATCAAGTA
>JBCAUG010135323.1:0-36836 GCA_038406175.1 Haplosyllis leylae | reverse complement strand
CATTTTCGTTTGCAGCAATTAACAGTATTTTTACCATATTTTCTAGTTAATTTAGGTCCAGCAGAGGGAAGGGCAAAATTTGGGGCAATATTCCAAATTTCTTTGTTCACCATTTAAAGATATGTCATGTTCAAGTAAAAGCAATAAACTGTTAAACCTGTAAGGTATTTTCACTAGTTTCTTGTTTTGTTACATCTTGTTGGTACCAGTGACAATCCAGGAAGGACTTGGGTCCCTGTATCGGTTCAGACACGGTATTAAACGCCATAGAGCGGTTTGCCAGGTCTTTGAGCATTTACACATAAATAAAAGTAATGATTTTTTTCATATTTCTTATAAAAACATTATTTATACACTTTGTTTTAGACTTCAATTAAAGGGTATTTACTTGCCATCACATGAAAAAATGGAAAATGATCACAAAATAATTTTCTCACACTTGGCTACACCTAAAAGTAGCCAAAATTTCAGTTTGCCAAGCACGGCCAATAATAAATAATCTCTGAGCATTCTGACATTTTTGGTAAAATAAAACCCAAATCATCGTACAACTAAATTTTTGATGCGTAAAATAGTCAAGTATGAGGCCACAGGATTGGAAAGCTTTAAACACGCAGTTTCTTCCAGACCTATACTTTGTAAAATTATTTTGAGAGACGCACCAAATGTCAAACGAAGACATCTGTTACAATTTCACGTGTTATTATTAAGATTTCATTATATAAAGCAGTTAATAATGTATTTAATCGCATGATGCTTGTACTTTATTGCTGTGTAAGTTTACCCAAAGTAACCATACAAAAAGCGGCTCTTGGCATTGTTCCTTAGTTTAATTACAGAAGGGAAGTGTATACCCCAAACGTAAGTCTCAGTCTACTGTGATCAGGCTGACAGAATTGATCCACGTTTCGGTATGTCCAGTTTTACTACATATCACTTAAGTGTTGCACAAAATTTCCATAACTGTACAGTACAACAAAAGTAGTCATTATTTCCTTGATATACAACCAGAGAGAAAAAACTACTGTAACTGAACTATATTTAACAAATTATCAAATATCATCGACATTGATAAGTTACAGGAAAACTGTATAATGCGCAACACTGAACAAAGTGAGCGCTGAGGTATCTAGCAATGAAACATTTTGCTTCACTTCGCAAGTCTAAATGACCCTAGGCCATCAAAATGAACAGTTTTTATTGAAACCTTACAGGGACTTGGTCCCTATAAAATCATATTTTACCTTAGAACCTTTTACTTTGGTTTGCTTTTTGGCTATGTACAAGTTTACAAGAAAAAATAATTCGGGCGCGAGAGGCATATTATTTGAGGCAAAAGAGTGCCGAACCTCGCCAACTCATTTCTCCTATGTCCAGTTATTCATGTCATCCAACAATCCTAAAGCGTAGCAAAGGCCCTCAGCCAATCCTACCACCCAATAAATTAAATGTACAAATTAAAAATAGAAATAAACTTATGGCACTGTGGAATTTCTTTTTCTGTCTGTGATTGCCACAATACTTTTCATTAACTGGAATCTTCGAAAACAAGCCCAGGTATTTATAGATGCAAAGTACCACAACTCCATTTTGTGCTACCAAGCATATCACCACTAAGTAACACGAGTCTTCTACGAAGTTCTAGCTTTGCTCTTGAAAGGACAATTTCATATTACTGGGCTAAGCAGGAAAATTTGCCCAATAAAAACTGACGCTTGGTATAAACCCATCTCGTTTGTTGGCTGACTGTCCGAAAAAGGAATATATTCCCACCACAAGCGGTTCTAATGAGAATTTCAGTTTACTTCCTCCCTACTCTCATAGAAACCTGCATTCGCAGCACACTTAATAAAATTCATGGTTCTGAAAGATCACTGAATTTGGTAGTGTGATGATGTCCCTTTTTCTTCTTTTTACAATAAAACACGATTACTTGTAAATCTGGACAGAACACACATTGGTCAATGAACCGGTTTCACTAAGCGAAATGTCTATTTCTGGATGGTGTTTTTACCTGAATAATACAGGGTATTGGCCGTGTTCTTGACGAGGGAAATGTGACAAGATCTACAAATGAGACGAAATCATTTTTTTACTTATTGACAGGCATTTTCAAAGGTAGGTTTGCAGATTTGTACATGTATTTGAGCAGCCAGAAGTTGGTGTACGGACAGAAGAGTCTGGGTTTAACTTTTATTTTCGAAGATTCCCAATGCTTCGCCTTACTATTCAGTACATTCAAAGATATTTATTCCTAGAGGGAGCCTCTAAACGACCACTCTAAATTCAACAAAGCACACGCAGGTTTTCAGAAAAATTAAATAATTTTACGGACAGCATCTTTGGTGTTTGGTTGGCGAGAAAATGCTGTTCTTGGATATTTACTAACAAAGAAAACAATTAAAATGCTAGATTACCTTGCGTCCTCAATAAATAAATACACAATCACACACACTTCGCAACCGCTGATATCCAACAACTCTTGTTAGCCCCCTCTATCACAGGGTGGATGGCGTCCGCAGTATCACTTTACATGATGCTACGTACCTGTCGGAATTTTACATGTGAAACTCGTGGATAACTGGTTGCAGCGCGATTCACCAATGTTTGGCAGCGCACACCTTACTGCGTTCGTTTAACTGCCCCTTTCATCTCCCGTCACTCATGATTTTACCTTGGTATGATATCTTCGTATGTAATCGGCTTTTAAGAAGCATAATTAATTACAAAAATCCACTTTATTACCTGTGGACAGAGTGGTTCTTTTGGAATAACGAGTCATCATGTATAACATGTATCAAGGTCATTCTCCGCTACTTGGACTTCTCAGTCTGAACATACCGTGAAATTGTCGTCTGAGAAAATACGCGACTTTCCATATAATGCAGAGATCAATGTTGTTCTACTTGACCATTCAACACCCAGCACTTACAGCTTCCCACTTTTTTAGACTTGGCAATAAATCATGTATCAACATTTCCTTCTGCAACAGCACATGCCCACTCACCACGATCCATTCCAATCACTTACCAAACAGTTCATCAAATATGTCCGTGGAATTAGAATCTGGAACAACATTAAAGAAGTCTGAGTTGCCAGTCTGTTGATTGTCTAAAAAGTCCAATGGGATGTATTCTGCATTGCCATTAGGTGCTGTACCTTGCTGTTGATGTTGTGGCGGGAAGGACTGACCCTGCTGTGAGTGGGGTGGTGGTGCTGGTTGTTGTTGCTGCTGCGAAGTCGAGGAGGATGTTGTCGACATCGCTTGTGACATCGCTTGACCTCCTTGTGGTTGTTGTTGACTGGCATGCATTTGCTGCATCATGGCCATTCTATGCTGTTGCTGTTGGGCATTTTGTTGCATGGCATGCTGTTGCTGAGCCATTGCCATTCTAGGACCTCCGGGGCCTGCCTGCATACCCATTGCCTGCCCCTGATACCCGTAAGTCATACCACCTGATTGTGGCATGGGCGACCCACCCGGGCCTTGAGCCATACCTTGTCTATGCCAGTCAGCACTGTGGGGCCGCTGTTGCGATATGTTTAATCCTTCGGGTCCAACATTCACATTGGGTGGCCTCTGGTTACGTAATATTGCACTGGTGTAAGTCGGTGTCCCTGGTTTGCTAGGCCTATTCTGTGTGGACATTGGCATACTGTGGCGGGGCATATGTTGTCCCTGCATCATCTGTTGCTGCTGTCCTGATGCGTTTGGGTAACTACCCATATTTGGCGACGCTCCTTCAGTAGGAGTGTTGGGTTGGCATGGCAAGTTTGCAGGTGATCCACTTGAGCCAGAGTGCGGTGGCACCCCTTGGCCACTGGGCATTCCACCTGTTTGTTCTGTTTTCATACTACCGCCCGCAGCGGCTGGGTACATACCATTCTGTCCTGACGTGGCATGATTTGTCTGATTAACCATCTTCTGCATATTCTGCATTGGGTTTGCGTTGCCCATACCATTGGGTACGCCATAGTTTCCTGCAGGCACCTTGTATTCTGGTGGGGGTCTATTCATATAAGATTGCATATGTCTCTGATCACGATACATTTGATGCATTTTCATTTGTTCGGCATTCATGTATTGGGGATGCTGCTGCGGATGCATACCTGAAGCACAGAGAAATGTTGGATCATGTTAAAGTGCTCACTGTTATTACAACATTGAATTTTGGTGACAATTTTTAAGTTAAACTACCTACTACGTGACCAAATAAGTGACAAGTTTTCCAGACTATACACTTTAAGGTTACCCACTACGAAAGGTAGTGAGGCTTCAATATCATAACTAGCAAAGTTAGAATATTTCTCAATAAATTATTCAATACACTATTCAATTCACCAATATTCGATATACTGGAAATGATTTGTCTGCGTTGGAAATGATTAAACAATTTGAGTTAATTTAAATGCTTTGAGGTGAAAAAGCTGGAATTTATCTTGAGATTTAATTTTCTTCCCCAGTTTAACAAATTTACTACCAAGGAAGATGTGTACTAAATTTGTTCCAGATCACATCAACCTTTTCATCTGCCAGAACAGTAGTGTCATGGCGTTGGTGACACTCTAACTAGTCAAATTAACAATCATTCCATTCACATTTACCGTACCAATCTATACCTTAACAATAAAAAACAAAGAATTTCTTTGTTACTTGAGTGAATTTCTAGAGGAAGATATTCATTTTCACAATACAAGTTTGACTTAAAAATGTCTTACCTTGCGGATTCATGGAAAAGGATTGCTGTTGAGCAACGGATATGTTTGAACCTGCGTGAATCTGCATCTGTTGAGTCTGGGACAGCTGCATCCGCTGGTTACCGTGAGACATGTGCATTTGTTGACTTTGGTTGATCTGCATACCCTGTGGGCCAGGGTGACCTGGATTTTGGCTTTGGTGGTTAAAGGTAGACTGAACTTGATTTTGCAGTTGCTGCAAAGAAGAAGGTCCATTTTGGCCTTGTGCACCACCAGCTATTGTCTCCACTGGATAATGAGACAGTGGTTTTGTACCTCCGTATGAGATCGAAGGGTCCTGTTTCACTCCCATGCCCGGATGGGTCATTCCTGGACCCTGGGGGTAAGGCGGCCTAACATTACCCATGGCACTGGGAGTATGCGGTCCATAATACATATTATTTTGAGCAGCATTGGCCATATTGTACTGTGGATACTGAGAGTATCCGTGAGGAGGTATCATACCACGTCTACCATAACCGTCCGCAAACTCGCCGTATCCAGTTTTCATGCCGTAGCTCTGATTCTGATGCTGAGCAGCCATTTGTTTCAGAGTTTCCGCGGCAGGACCAGTGTCTCCTAACATCGGTGGGGTCTGGGGTACTTGTGGGTGTACTGCCGCCCCACCACCAGTCGGCGGACGTGGGTAAGTCACGACTGAAGCCGCACTGGGCCCTCCCATACCGTTATTCACAACACTACCACTGCCCTGGCTTGAGCTTGAATTGTCATACAATGCGGGTTCGGCAAACATGCCTGGTCCAGGAGATCTTTTAGTGTTAGTACCACTAAACATCGGATTTTTGTTGGACAGGGTGTCTTCTTCCTTGTCCGTATTGAGATTTTCAGTGTCAACGATATCTTCTTTTAGCAAATCCAACTCTTTCATAAATTCTGGTGGAATTTCACCTTCTTCCTTCTCTAGAGTATCCAAAATGGCCTGTAGTTCATCAACGTCTTCTATTCCAATGGGATCTTGTAAGCTTGCATGACTAGACGTTGAAGAAGGTCCCGCACATTGTGTATCGTCAGCTGGTTCACTTTTACACACGTTAGTCTTAGTTTCAACGCTAGTTGAGGTATGTGCGTCCGGCCGAAGGCCACCGCCAGTCTGAAGATTTGACGTGAGGGTAACTTTGATTTCGCTTGTCCCGGGATGCTGTGACTGTGAGATTTGTTGTACAATGTTAACTGAGACACTGCTATGAACTTGGCTATCTCTTGAAGAGTCAGTCTTGTTTGCTTTATTCGGAGGAGGTGAACCTACACCTTCGTCAAATGCGTAATTAGAATCAGAATTTCCCGGATTGTTAGTGGCAGCGTTACCATCCAATTTCCTTTTTAGCTTCTGCTGCTGAAAATATGAAAACAGAAACAGGTGTCAAATGAGAATATTCAATAAAAAAATGACAACCATTTTTGGGAACACATGAAAGTGAGTGGTACGCGCCAGGTGATCCTTTACAAAGATACACATTACAGTAACAATTACAGCCACCAACTGTTGAACTGGGTTAGTGACAATGCTTGGGTGCACTGACAAGCAACACAAAACGAATGACGAAAAATATTTTTATCCATTTCTTGCTTGTACGCTCTCTACAAAATGCTGTTCTATTATTCATGCTACATGTATGTCTCGTTACAAAGGAAATGACCATTTTTGTATGTGGGTGTTATGTTCGGTCCAGTTTTTAAGCTTTAAAATGTCACATTAAATGTCTATGATCAAGATATGCAATGAATCATTTTATCATTTTACTTTTGTAATTGTAAATGAGCTTATTCGTGAAATTAAAAATTCAATAGTTGTTCGAAACGTATCTCTTTGAAAACTTCACCTGCGTTGAAAGAAAATATTTTTCAAGAAATGTCCGCTTGACATTAACATTATGAAAATATAGTTCTCCTGCAGTGTCCGTTCATTACCGGGGGAACTTGGTGCATGAGCATTACGACGTAAGTAGCTTTTGAATAATTCATAATTATGTCATAAGTCACTGTCAGGGTATCGGAGCTTATGTCATCTTTACGTTTGTGTTTGATTTATTAGAGCTGATTAACCCATATTACGTTTAGTATTGAACACAGATATTGCACATGTAATGCCAACAATATGCAACGACGACAATATAATATTTTGCCTTTCATTGATAAACGGTGTATTTTTTATTAATATGTCACAGCACAGTGAGCGTATTTTGCACAATTAAGATAACATTCAGTGACACTGTTACTGTCAGCAAAAAGGTATCTGTAAAATTGACACAGTGTGAGTAACTAGCACTGAAGATGTGGCAAAAGTAGCCTATTATTTTCAAGATAAAAAATTTACCATAGTATCATTGTGCGTGCACAAGACATTACTAGATCAACGGAGTACTATTGGGTTCCAAGTCTATAAAGTACTGTTTTCGGAAAATCATCAAAAAAAGCAATGATCTATGAAAGGCAACAAAATCAAGTTACACGTCTTACTCTGTCTTAGTAAGCGTAAACTTGATTAACTTTACAGTATATGTTTCAAATAAGGTTAAACTGGTCGAACTTGCGGTGAGGGGAGATAGTGGGGTGGGGAGGGGAAAGGGGGATACTAACTAACGACACTCTTTATCCTATGAAACACAGATAATTCTGGTGTGCTTTTTTTAGATTTACTTATCACATGAGTTGAGAGTATTTAGGTTGTTATGTAGCATACAATCGGAGAAAATTAATGAATCGTTTTTAGATCAGAGACCAATGAATTAACTGCCAAACATGAATGCACAGATTTGAATAGGCTGGCTGCTATCAGTTGCTGTTTTTGGAAGTGAAATTTGATTTGTGAATAGTAGAGAGTCCAGTTAGTAGCAGCTGTCAGGGTCAGTGATTTAGTGAAAAAGCCATTGGAGTGTTGTGGCAGAGGTTTTTCGCTGGCCTACTTTGGGCCTGCTGGAACAGACTGATGTGTAGGGCAGTTATGCACAACAACATGATGATGTGTGTTTGGGCCAGTCTGTCTGCTACTGCTACAATACGTCAGTCAGTGAGAGAAGAGGGGTTACACATCTAGGTCAATACAATTGAATATTTTCCCTCCAACCAATGTACACAGTATTGCCTGGGCCCAGTCACCAATTGTGTAGTGTGCGCGCAGGAGGCAACGGCACGTCAACTCTGATTTTTACACTGATTTATCTCCTTCAAAGCAATCAATTTTACACGAACCACTGCGAAATATATTTTATTCTATATCGGTGTTAGGTGTTTTATGGGGTACCACGTCCTACTTTATCGAACGAAATTAGCTGGTGTGCTGTATGCGGGATTTACGTTACATGTCTGTGACAGCGATTTAAACGCTCCATTTTGTTTAATTATCCAATTTAAAAGTCATAAATCAACGTGTGTATTAGGTCATAATATCTTGCGAGATGTCATGCCCTACGTAGTCGATTTAAAAATTTGTCAATGCAGCAAGTAAACATAGTAGTAAGTGAAATTCAACATACCGTAAGAGCGTGGCTTCGCTCCTGTAAATCTTTAGTTTGATTTGTCCCTTGTAGCTGTTGATTGTTGTTACCGTTTTTATTCTTTTGATTCCTTTTAGCTTTGCTATCTATCCACCGTTGTTGCAGCTGAGCAGTGTCGAGCCGCTGTTGTTCATAGAGACCGTTTACAGTGCCCTCGTACCGACCTAGGTTGTGTTGGTTGTGCCGGCGGTATTGTTCAATCCTTCGGCGAAGACGGTCAAAAACATCCCTCCTTTTGGGGGACAGCAAATCCCCCATGCTATCCCGTAACTGCACAATGGTGGCTGATATCTATTGCAGCAGAAGGGGGACCTGTGGAGGGGTGAGAGTGGATGATATTCCGCCGTGGTGATGGTCGTGTGGACGTCCTGAGAGGCCGTGGTGAACTCATACAAACAGCTACCAACAACACACAATGACAGTAAAAAAGTGAGAGCCTCTCTCTCTCTTCTCTCGCTCACACACAACACACGGTGAGAGCTGGTAGCTCTTCCCTTTGCCTTTCTCTTTGCTCCACTAACCACTAGGCCCTCTTTCTGTACGTTTGACCTACATTCACCAACCTAAAATCCAGCTTGGATTATCCTCCTTAATCTCCACGCACTAATTACTACACCAGGATTGTGTTTATAGCGAGGGTAGAACCGTTTTAAAGTGTTCATCCTCCTTCCACAACTTTCTATGTGCGATATGCACGGATATCTTTCTTTGAAGTAAACACTGGATTGACCTATTTGATATGCGGGGGTGTAAGGTTGTTGGTTGTCCACCAGTGCTATCTGAAGCGCCACTGGCATGGATGGGCATTCGTTGCCACTGCCAACTAAATATTGAAGATCTCTCCTCCCTCTCTCACTCACTGCAAACAGAATTTGATTCTGCTTTTCGAGAAAGTTACAACTAAAGCTGTAACAAATCGATGCGCAATCTCTTACAAAGTGAAGCAAACTGCTAACGTCGATAAAACTTTTTTTAAAGTATTTACATGAAATCGCGTTCAAAAATGTCAAGAAAGAAGAAGAAAGCATATTCCTTTAAAAAAGTCTTTTCTTTCAAGTAGCATGCTGATCCTTAAACTTATTGCATATATTTATATAAGATTTCAAATAAATGTTAAAGAAAAATAGTTTTTTTCTGTTTGAATTTGTTCATCGGCTATCTTTTGTAGGAGTCTTAATTATCGTTGTATTTGTTTGAAAAGTTAGCAATAATTATCACAATATCATAGGTTTTCAGATCGTTTAATAAATTCATTAATGTTGTATATATATATATATTTTAACAAAAGAAAATTCAAACAGTTTATTTATCCATCGATGGCTTGAAACCATACTAAGAGAGAAGTTTGTTGTCAATTGGACGACTGTGGTCCAAGTTTTCTGTCCTGTACGCCAGCAATTAATAGATTAAATTCAAAAAGTGACTATGATTTTGTGTGGTGAAGTTCTTTTCTTCGACACAAAGGTGGCACATTTGATTTGACGTGTGAAAATCTCCATTTAAAGTAAGGCTGAGTTTACAAACAAAAACTAGAATATCGTGTGTATCTGAGAGATTTTAAAGGTTCAATTATTGTCAAAGGTCACTTTCATGAGCTTACATTCTCAAATCTAACATAATTTTTTTTTCAAATGATTTTAAACAATTGGTCTAAACCATGCCTTTACTTCTTTGCACAGTTCTAAAGAGAAATGCAAGTTCGGGAATTTCTGAAGACATGTAAAATGAATTCACCGAAATGAAAACCGTTGACCGACCATGGCAGGAATGACCTATCACCCCTTGGAGCCTGACGCGCACCTGTCATCGGCAGGTGGCGCACTTGTTTCATTCATGTCATATTCCAATATGGCAGCGCCCATGCGACTGTTAAATGTTTTCAGATTTTCCCGTTTTGTTCAATGCAGAACCATAGCATCGCCATGCAGGCCACACTGTTCTATTTCTGCAAAGACTCTGTGTGTTGCACAAGGTATATTTTCGTGAATCAAGTCATATTTCATTTTGCAGTGAATGTTTTCAATTTACACATGTGTTGTTTTGATCTTCTGCAAATTGGGTTTACCCAAGTTACAACAATTGATTCAGGTATTTCTTTATCCAAATCTTGTCGTGAGGTTTAAGGAATAGAAATATTTGAATTTTACAGCTTTATAATTCTTAGCAAATTAGAAAGAGTGGCATTTTGTAGTATCACTTGGGTGGCATGACATGGTACCCCCCCCCCCCCCCAGAAAGGACATGAGCAGGATGTACCCCTCCCACAGGACAGAGCCTAGACAGGATGTACCCACCCCCCTCCCCACAGCCCTGTGGACAGACGGACAGACATCTCTCAAAACATTACCTTCCCTCGTACTACGTACGTAGTCAGTAGAAAGGGCAGATCTGCTTTCCCAGTCCACAAGAAAATTTGTGAAGAGTTTGTATCATTTGTCTTTCAGCTTTTCCTAAACCCAGTTACACAGGTTTATCGTCGAAGAGAATTAATGCCAGATATTTGAGTGTCAACACCGCTTTATTAAGTGCCGACACACAAGAGAAAGAACAAGAAGAGAAGAATGAAGGAGAAGAAGAAGAATATCATTCGATCATCAAAGATACAGAACGAGGGAAAGGTATGTGTTGTCTATCAGGATAAGGATTTTAACTTCTACAGTTATTTCAAATGAGCGTAACATCACGTTTCACGAAGTAAAAAATTACAGGCGCAGGTTATTATCATGTAACAGGTGACACGCGGGTGCTGTAGAGCCATGAATATTTGCAAAGAAATGCTGTGGGTACCCATAAAAAGTGACCATTTTTGAAGGGGACGGACCTTACAGCGGGCCAATGAGAACAGAACGAGTTCCAAGCAGTCAGACTTTGCAACAATAAATGTGTTTTCCTACTTAAATGGTACCATCCTGTCGGATTGTGAGCCTTCATCCGTGAAGGTCGAGGTCCCCATATGCATACAGGGCCATGTGATAGCTGGCTGTGACAGTTGAGTTATGTAAGCTACCAATTACACTGATAAGCCTTGTTCCTGATGAATGACACATGCCTTTAGTAGGCTTGTATTTGGACCCCCCAACATGGTGGCTGCTCAGACATAAATGCACAAAATCTCATCAAATATTGGAATATTACTTGTGTTTTGTTATGCCAATTCTCTGTTAAGCAGGCAGTGAGATGCCTCAGTGGTTGCCTTTCTGCACTCTGGACAGTGGTGTTTCTTCTGTGCAGATACAAGTGTGCCCACAGCAGAAGCCAAACTGCATCAGTAGTCAGCCAGGTACAACAGGAGGCACATGACATAGGGACATAGCCAAGGCTTTATCAGGTTGTGTGGTCTAATTTAAGGGAATTATTGGATCATTTTAGTGTCAGTGCTTCTCAAGACAGTGCCCAGTGTTAGTAATTTGCCTTTTTGATTTTGATGGAAAACAGTACTTTTGGCAGGTGTTGTCTATTCAGTGACCCAATTCCAAACATACACAGTGAAGGTACAGTACCAGTTTTAAGGGCAGCCAGTAATGAGGTAGTGGCTCTTGGTCTAACAGGTTTGAGTTGATGTGAGCTGTATCTATTACAGTGAACTCTACTGAGTCTTGCTTAGACCAGGGCTTTCCCAGCCAATATTCAAGTAATGTAAATACCCTCAGATAAGCACAGCTTCATACACTTAAGTTAACTGTCTCCAAATTCAGTTCTTTCAGGACTACCACACCATCCTAAGGATTCAAATCAGTTTGGTGGTATGGCAAATGGTCCTAGCCTTCTGAAACTTTACAGGGAGGAACAGTATAGTGCCCTGACATATTAAACATCTAGTTATTGGAAGTAAGTCTCCCTGTGAGCATTGTTATTTCAGGACCTCTATACCCTCCAAAAGACCAAAGATTTCAGTTCAAGGGAACTATGATGGCAGTCACTATTCCACAAGATATGATACCAACAATGGATTAGCATGCTGAGGACAAGCTCACAGCATAGAAATTCTTTGAGAAAAGGATGTCCCTTTACTTCAAGATAGCACACATTGATGACCTCATGGTTGACAACATACTGTTCTTTGCAGGAAAGGAGATGGGAAACCTTGAATGAGGATGTGGAGGACAAGATGAAAGCCAACCAGGTGCCTCTGCCAGGAGCTATGAAAAGTCACCATCATACTGGCATTCAAGGAATGAATACCAGAGTGACATCAAACAAGGCTGTGAGTAGACTAATGCAGAGCTGGATATCTACATCAATGAGCTGGTAAGGAAGTACAAATTGAAGGCTAATGAAGTACACTGATATAAGATTGATTTACTTTACCATGCTGCTGCTCATTTTGACATTAGAAAGTTTGTCCAGAATGCTAAGCCCAAAAAGATTACCTTTGATGAAATTATTGAAGTGGCAAAGAACCACCAGAGAACTTGCCATGAACATAAAATGTAGACACACTCAAGTCCTGTCAGCAACTATTAAGACCCCTTATTTCAAGCCAAAGCTCTTACAAAGTCATTTCAGAAAAATAAGGCAAATGTAGCAGGTGACACAACAGAGGAAAATACCCAGCATAGAGACAGGAATGCCATCAATGTGAGTAGAACCACTGGTCTCAGATGTGCAGAATAAGGAGAGGCTGCTCACCATTGCCTAGCAAGCAGCTGGCAAACAAAGAAGACAAAGTTCAGGGAAACAGCACTTCCAAGGGCAAAGGCACATGAATTAGATACAGAAAAGGAAGTAAGAAGGCCACACACCAGAAGAAGGTGGGCAGAACAGACAAACACTTCAAAGCCATCTCAGGTTTGCTTCCAGGACCACTGCATCCTCCCAATGTGGTGAATCCTAGCAAGAACATTAAGTGTGGAAAAAGTGGTTCTTTCAGTACAATCACACCTCCCTGAATTGCAGGTGAGCATTTAGATATTTTCAAATGTTACATACTAGACAATGGTAATGAGGAGTTCACCAAAATAAGAAATATAAGGTCTGTACTGACCCAGACAATGATGGCTAATAATCCCGGACAATAAATGTAGAAGGCAAAATAGTAATTTAAGCTTTTCTATGGAAGTTAAGGTTGACTCTAGATCTGAGACAAACTATATATACCATTGAGTCATTTCAGGTGTTGGTTTCCTCAACTTTACAAGATTGATAGATTGCCTAGGGAGACAGCCTTTGAACCAAATGTGGCACTGTCTGAGGCAGATGATGGAACCATTATAAAGGCCCATGGAAGGCTCATCTTCCAATGTCAGAACATCAGCAATAGGAAGTTCCACCCTGTGAGGTTTTATGTGGTGGATAGAGAAGCCAGGATCCTCATCAATCATGCCACAACCACATGGCTTAGTCTGGTGAAGCTGCTGCTTTGTAAAAATAAGGTGCCCAAATGCAAAAGGCAAGTACCATCTCTCACTCAGAAACTGGTTAAAGCTGATCTGAAAATTACTTCTTTCAACAACAACAAATTTCTACAGATGCAGTTACTCCACAAGAGAATATTGCTGTCAAGAGCCAAACTGCAAGATGCTACAGCTCTGGAAGGAAAAAGCACATAGGAGCAACAGCACATAAAATCTCAAGAAGTTCCAGCAAGTAGTTCTCCAGCTTTGAAGATGCAAAGTAGCCAGCTTTAATGACCACCACACCTTCCCAAAATTAATAATAACCATTCTCTAAAAGCTTCTCATTTCAGGACCACCACACCCTTTCAGGGTGAAAATTCAGCTGAAATACTAAAATATCAATGCTGCAAGCCACAGGAGGATGAGTAAACTTAATTACAAATGCTGAGGGATACCTTCAGTGTCACCAAGACCCAGACCATGAAAGGCAAAAAAAAGTGAACAATCCTCAGAAGGTTTCTGGGTCAATGGAGTACCATATTAACCATGAACCAGGTTTAGTATCAGTTGATAGTGTTGAGGACTTATTGAAATTATATCCAAACTCTTGGCAGGCTTCATTTGAAGGGAGAATATGACATCAAAATAGATCTTACAACTTACAAGGACGAAGGTCGTCCCCATCAAATTGAAGAAGCCATCAACTGCTTGGTACACCAGGACATTTTGGAGATACACATAGAGCCAACTCCATGAGTATCATACATATTTAATGAAGCCATCGGGTGAAGTAAGACCTAAGTGTAGATGCAAGGGATCATAAAGCCATAATCTGTCAGAACCATAAGCACTATGAAGTCGAGGAAATTGCACATCAGCTGGCTGGGGCAGTGGTCTTCACAAAGGCAGATGCTCTTAAAGTTTTCTTGCAGGTCCACTTGACAGAGGCCAGTGGGAAACTATTGGTGATCAACAACCACAAAGGTATGTATAGATTCAAGTGGATGCTATTTGGACCCAAGTTGTACCAGGATGTGTTTCAGAAAAAGATGGACCTGATCATGGAAAAGTGCATTGGAGTGATCAGTATATATAATGACATTATTATGTATAGCACACCTGAGTGAGATCATGACTAATTTAATTATTTTATTGAATGTGGCACAGCTTGAAGGCCTTGTATTGAATAGCAAGAAACTGGTATTAAGAAGGCCAAATGTACAGCATATTACAGCTGTGTAGAGTAGAGTATAGCCATATGGGAGTGTACCCCTCTCCCAAGAAACCACAGGGCATTACTAAGATGACCAAGATAGCCAGGGAAGGGATGGCCACTCATATGAGAAACTTTGTGCCTCCCATCTCCTGTCACATTGAGCCACTGCAGGCATTGTGAAGGTAAAATGCACTGTCAACATATATATATATCAAGACTTAATTGCCTAAACAGGCAGGCAACCACTGAGATACTTCAACTGAACTAAGCCAGTGAGCATAGTCGCCAATGCCTGCTGAAGAGGGCTTGGTGCATGTCTAGTACAGAATGGACAGCTGATTGTAATAGGATCTAGGGTATGATCTGTTCACTACTGTTGCTGGTCACTGATTCTGCAGTGTTCTCCAAAAGGATCCAAAGAAAATTAGTGCATCTATCACTCAAAGTATGACTCAGGATATGACCTTCCACTGAAATCTGGCTTATGACATCGATACTACAAACGTTATTGACCTTCTTAAGGACAATATCTGCTGAAACTACTACAGACTAATGTGTCTTTCCTGCTGAACATGTCTGTTGACATGTCTTGCCATGGCTGAGAGAATCTTATGACTTTAGCTGGTTCTTCTGTTTCTGTACTGTTGTAGGCATTCCACACAAATCAGTTTCTGAATTAAGACTCGGTATCCTTTCACTGCCATATTATGTAGGGAACTGAGTTCAATCCTAAACAGAAAGTAAGGGCTGGTAATCCTAATGTACTGGACAGACTTTCAGCTAGTTTTCTGTAACATATGTAGTGCACAATCATCCCTTAAATGGTTCACACTGAAGCACAAGCTTTGAAGAGCAAGATTCGCCCAGTGGTTGTAAACCTGTGAGGGATTCTTGAAAATTCCTTCCTGTAGCATTGGATTTCTCCAAAAGCCCCTCATCAGAGGTGCTTCTTTCAACTTGACAGTCCAGGCATTTGAAAAGGCTATGTAGTTTATTCTTATATCTAGCCTAATTTCCTCAGAGCCTCTGCTGGGCCACCTGCTCAATGCATTGGCGAGCAGCATCTCCCTACTAGGTCTGTATTTGATTGTCATATCAGCACTGTGGTGGAGTCTGGTTGGGTACTCACAAGGCTCTTCTGATATATCTCCAGTAGATTATGGTCTGACTCCACTGTAAATGGTCTTCCTAGTACATGTGTATTGCAGCACTCACATGCAGAGACAATTGATAAAAGTTCTCTTTTGATGTTGGCATACCTAGTCTCAGTGTCTGTTGTGAGGCTTTTGCTGGCAAAGGTCTAGTCACATGGACCAGGCAGAGGATAAGTCACCATCACATCAACATCATGCCATTGGATGCCTTGTCACAGAAGTCACCTAAGAATTTGTTCGAACTTGCCAAAAACATTGGCACACAGACAGATATTAAGATATGTTTGCTGCTACTGAGAAATATCAGATGTCATCCTGCAACAAAATTACCAAGAGCCACCAGTTGCTATTTGGCCAGATACTTGCACTATTTTAAAAAGGATAGAAAAACTATACAACCAGTTTCAACATGAATATCAGGTGACAAAAGTGTTATCCAAATAATCCGAAAGTAGGCAGGCAGAATCAAGTACTCAGGTGAACTTAATGAGACCACCATCTTGATTAAATGTCTGATGATAATGCAGTGATGCACAGAAACAGAACTGCCTGAACAACCTATTAACTACATTGTTATCCAAAATATTCCCAGGACAAACTGTGTCAAACACTCAGGTAAACTGAATGAGGATACCATCTCTTAAACTTTTAATGATTCCATGATCCATAAAAACAGAACTTCCTGAATAACCCATTGATCTGGAACATTACTGTTACCATCTAGCAAAGGAAAACGAGATAGAGGACAAAGTTAGGCTTAAACTTGGTGCACCAGAAACAAATTCAAGAAACAATTTGAGTAATTTATCTATCATAATCATTAAAGATAACAAAAATTAATTAGATATTTTAAGAATACAATAGCTCTTGGTAGGCTATATTAGCATGAAAAGGTTTGAGAGACTAATTTTAGAAATTAAATATGATCTTTTATTTTTCTCACTTTTCAGAAGAATTTTCCATTAAAACTCATTTTTTAGCCTTTTCCGCTGCCCTTGGTTGTCAGTCTTGAGTGGCTCATAAGAGAGGATTTGAAGTTTGAAAGAACTGGAGATCATATTTTTACAATATTGAATAACAATCCACGAGCCAGAAAGTTGAATTCTTTCATTCTTGAACTTTTTATGTCTTGCATCTCTTTGAAGTACACGGCTACGTACAGTAAACTTAATTGTGGAATTTTATTTCAGCTCTCCAAAGGCTGTTGACTTTACTGTAATTCATTATATTTTGATTGAAGAAGATTGATGCAGAAGAAACGAGAAGTGGGTGTTATGCTGAGGAAATTTACCTCTTCCTAATTGCATTTAAAAACTCACGGTAATTAGCTGTCTAAGTAATGAGGATAATGATTGGGAAAAGCAAGATGCTCACGAAGCAGCAGCATATGCTGCGGAAGAAAACACTAATGACACGTGTTTTTCTTGTCTTTTCTTATGTTGAAGAATTGTCTTTCTCTTCAGATTTGGGGTCAGGTGTTTTTCTAGTTCGTGGCTGCTTTTGCTCCTTAGACTAATGATGAATCTCTCGGTAACCCTTGTGAACCCTATTAACAAACCATTTGCGGCGCTACGATTACGAGATAGCAACGCGAGACTTAATTGGCACGCCCTGTACTAATGGAAGCGTTGTGCACGGAATCATAGATAGTAAGAAGGGATTAGCGCTATTAGGGCAGAATTATATTGCAGCGAACGCGAAAGCGGAAGCGAAAATTTCTTTGATCTTTGCCGCTACTCAATATAAACACACAGCTATGAAAGCTATGTATCAATCCTAAGCGATGTCGCTTTCGCGTTCGCTCCAGTGTAACTTCAGCATTACGTTTTAAAAATGATCAATTCGGACGCAGTTGTTAGCTTCGATGAAAAGTGTGCGGGTGGCGTACAGGAAGTCTTTGGAAGATTTTCATAGAACCGAAATTAGGTCCTGTGTGATGACGCCCGTCTCGCACGTAGAAAAGTCGTTCATCTGCCCATTTGATCACAGTTGTTGCGCTCAGTTCAGATTCAGATGTTCTTCAAAAGTCGTCGTGATGCACGAGAACGAAAATCGCATATTGTGTGTTGTATTTCCGTGTTCTATCTTTGCCATTGAAGCACTTTGGAAATGGAGTAAACTAACACCTAAAATCTGTGAGGTCAGTGTCACTGCTACGTGTGTCAATTGTGTTGCTCGATGACCTGGGACAATCATCTCAGATTCAGTCATGTGAGATTACCATGGCGTCATAATTTTCAGCTCACGAACTTTGGTAAAGTGAAAAAATAACTGATATTTAGTGGTAGAAAGACAGACATTGCTTGAAGCAATGTCGCACCGAAAATGTTTGAGAAGTACTGCGACATGAGTCATGCACTGAAGCACATCGCATCTCGGGACATGCAAAAAGAAACGATAGTATGTGTGCCTACCCAGTGATGCAAGCGTGGTGTGCGCAACGGTTTTCGCCCGTGAAAGCACGTACCAACATTCGTTTCTCAGTTGCTCATAATTTTGTTTATTTGCAAATGGAATATCTTTGAGATAGAAGATTTTCCACAAAATGAAATCTACTCACCTCTGTTGTACATGTTTCAAAACTAAAGCGGCTCCTTTCCTTGAGAGTCACTCTTTTCTCATAAAGCGTGTGGTATTTGTTGGGCCCTCAGAAAGGTGCATATGGTCTCTTGCCAGAGCAATACAAATATAGTTCTATAATGACTTACTGAACAAACATTGCCTTGGGTTATGAAGAGAGAAATGTTGCCATTAACATAGATAAAAAAAAAGCAAAGCACTTGATTCATGTCAGCGGATATTTAATTATCTGTAAAGTAAACCATGTGAAGTTGATTTGATAAATTTGGCATTTAAAATATGGCTTGAAGCTGTCTGCGCCGTTTCAAATGAAATCCCAGCATTTTAATTATGTAATGAGCTAATCTCGGTGCTTCATATTTGTTCAGGTTTCTACCTTGTCTTGTCTTCTTTTCAATTAACGGGAATTACATTAGGTACTAAAGGAGGTGTTTTAGGGATAATCACCCAAGATAAAACTTCTTAAGAAACAGAAGTGAAGAGGCACTTAAAGGAAGTGTTACCGTTCTCAGGGACGGCTTTTCATATGGGAGTGTGTTTGATATAATTTTTTTGGGCAATTAGCTAAATTTGTGATAAAAGCGCAAAAGGTACAATTAGAAATGGTGGATCTCTTTGCAGGATAGTTTATCATCGGATCATTTAATGTGAGCCTAGATATGAAGACAAACTGATTGAAAAGTATTCTCTTTTTTTTTCCTGTTGATTGCCATACGCGCACACATAATAGCAAATTCTCTACCTTGGTTCCTGCATCTCCATAGGTATTCCTTCTTGGTCGCTTTCCTTCCCCTTGAGCTCCCTCGCTCTTCAACTCTTAACACACATAAACGGTGAAAGGAGACAAACACCGCGCCAAGATTTTATTGTCTGTGCATTGGTGCAGAATAATTGCGGAGGACACCCCCGTTTTTGTGCTTCGCCAATTACTCCGAGTACGTTTGAGACTTGTCGTTCACTTCGTCATGTAATATAGAGACAGTCCCATAGTCGGTTTTATTGTAAACACACTCAGCTTGTAAAAGGGAAAAGAGATATTGGAATTTCTGGCGTGTGTAGGAAAAAGCCCATGCCATGCAAATTACTTTGAAAGTTTTTTCCTCCAAAAGGTTTGAAACTGAATATTGGCTACAGTTAATCGTTTCTCATAACTGTGCAGTTTAGTAGTGGATTTTATATAACTGGGGTGTTTTGTACACGTCTAGAGGCTTTTTGTTACCATTGGTATCCTCTAGTTGTTGCCCGGCAGATGCTATGCCTACAATGGCTCTTATGGCTATATGTCATCGAGCTGTCACTTTCACTGCCACGATACATGTACACGTATGGCAACCCCTCTCTCTTTTTATGGATAGTTAAGCTTTAAATCCGCACGCTGTTTTGCTTGTTACTCTCCAATTAAAACTATGTCCGCAGCAGTTGAAAATGCAACACCTGTTGAATGGGGGGAAATTAATTAACTGGAAAGGAATCATTATGGTAAAACAGGCAGTAGCTTCACAACGGAACCAACGGATAAGAATCAGAATGAACTTAAACACCATTCAGTTTATCCCAATTAATTATAATTCAATTAAAATTTGATGAGTTCACGTGTAGTGCAATAGTACGTTGCATGTTGATTGCGTAAGTGATTGATGTCTGATTTGCGGAGGAACAGTTACAGTGTAGCTGTAGACTGCAGTGTGGTAAACATCTTGTCACATGAACATTTTCTTCAGTTGTTACTGTATTTTTTATGTTGCCTTTCCCATGCCCATAGAAAGAAGCCCTTTTTTTATTAGGTTGATAGTAATTCCGGTGTAAATAAGAGTTTAGTAACTGCATGCTGTAAAGGGACACTCAATGGACACTTTTGTAGGTCATGAGTGACATATAGTTTATCGAAGCGGTTTTAAAAATTATTCACAGTTAATTGAGATCGAAGTAGAAATAAGCACGGAAAGTGAAACTACAGATTTCTGTTCAGCAAAGATACATCAGAATGTTAGCAGTTTTGTAAACTGTTTTATTTTTTACCGACACTGTTCAGAATGTTTTATGACTTTCACATGTTGTCGAGTGTAAAATTCTAAATAAAGTACACAAACTTAACCTTTTGGAGAGATTACTGGCATTGTCCTGTCACAAAGTCATAGTTAATATACGGCAAATATGAGATACATGTGTAACTATCTTCGTTCATTTCCTGTGCTAGGACTTTTTGCAATGTTAGTTTTACACAGATACTTGTGTATAATTGACCTGGATGAGATAAAGATCAAGTTAAAGTAATGTACATATATATTTTTAGATTTAAATGCCTGGTAATGTAATTATGGTCGCTTATCACCTTGGCATCGGACAAAAATATATGAGACGTTTCTGGTGTGGCATGTGTTCTCTGCATGCAGAGGGGATTACATGGCCAGTAACGTTAACAAATTTACATGTGTGTAATGACCCGAATAGGTTATTCTTGTCGTGACCATGACCACGGCCCTGTAATGAACAGTCTGATTCCGTGAAAATCACAATGAAATGTCTGAAGTGAGCAATGTGTAGGTATCAGTAGAAATTCATATTTCAATTTAAAAAGATTTCCGGTAAATATGAAAGTTTTAAACGTTTCGAAGAAATACTGATCAACTGGTGACGGTCAATATTCAGTATTGAGATATTTCGACTGTTGTAAATGATCATTTAACACGCGTCCAAGATCTATTGTAATCTATTTTCAACATTCTCAGTAAACAGTCGCATAAATTATTATGATTGATAATATCGTAGCATGAGAAGATCATTTGTGAACCTTTTACATGTAAGAAGTAACTGTACCTTTTTGTACCCAAATTGACAAGCCAAGCATATTTGGGCTCCAAATTAATGAAACGTTGAGTGAAATAAACGTGTCTCAACAAAAATTTGCACATTAGTAATTTTTTTGCGCAATCATGTTTTTGGTGATGGTTCAAGGAGGAGAGAAAGCATTGTGATACAGATGGTTTAGGAAACAAGAAACTAGCGGGAAATAATGATTGTGCATTATGGTTGGTTAATCACAGCTGTTGCCTCGACAATGCGCGCCCAATTTCATACACAATGACGTATTAAATACTTTGAACCCAAACAAGAAGACAGTTGTAAAAAATGTTCGACTCGTGAAACTGGTATGGTAAATATAGGCCTCAGAGTGCTGCAGTCCTTAATCTGCTTGGAGAAGTTAAGCGTATCTTTGTTTGGGTAAATGGTAATGGAGGAAAAATCACCAAGGAGCATAATTGGAATAATTGGATAATTTTCAGTTGGCTTTTTCTGCTGCTGTAAATATTAATGACGACTGGAGAGCAGTGCTTCACCGTCGCTCAATTGAATTTTGAACGATTTCACTGTCGCTTATGCCATTGTTAATGAGACTGATATGTGTCGCAATAATGCACTTCTGTAATCAGGGGAAAAATGAATTTATTTGTTGTGTCATTGAATGGAAGGGCCCATCTTTAAACAGCCCCCCCATACATCTGTTGATATCATTTATCACTGTGTATCGGTTGCTTTCTGTTGCCTAAGACCAAAACATTGGCTTTGTTTCGAAATGCAAATATCGAAAACGTTGAATAACTCCGGTCTGTACTAGTTCTTGCATCAGATTACTTGGGTATATATTATTTTATGTTACAAACCACTGCCTTCCGTAAGTAGGTTCACGAATATTTTCATTTACATTGTCTTGTTAAAAAGGTCTCAACTGATTAAAGCGATAAGAAATTATTCAAAGTTCAAAG
Source organism: Haplosyllis leylae (assembly GCA_038406175.1). Taxonomy (NCBI): domain Eukaryota; kingdom Metazoa; phylum Annelida; class Polychaeta; order Phyllodocida; family Syllidae; genus Haplosyllis; species Haplosyllis leylae. The sequence goes on along the minus strand of JBCAUG010135323.1, from coordinate 14,534 downwards.
TAATTATGTGTAAAATTCTGTTGAAAACTTGTGCCATTCACGTTCAAGGTGTCCCTTCTTAGCACTGAAAAAAGAAATTATTATTACAGCCACTGTCGTTCAATTACACGATTGTATCTCCCAATAAAGCATTGCGAATTGAAGCTAAAAAGAGTCATTAACATGAGGCGTTACCATGGCATTGAGTATCAGCAGGAACCATTGTTTCAATGTGTGTAACAGGCCTTATGAGTAATGATAATAGAAGTGTAGGCAGATGAACATTTGGTTTCGGTGAACATCCATGCGCACTCAGTAACTGCAGTTTCAGTGATGTGTCCGAATGATGCGCTTTAGAATCGGATTGAGCTGACGGTCAGAAAGACACAGACCAAATGTCCCATTAAATCCCACTGGTGAGTGGGTTTGGTTTCAATCTTTGCAGGGTTGGATTCTTCAGTGTTTTCAGCACTAGGAGAAACGTTGTACATATACCTGTGGCCAAAAGTATTCAATACCTTATGAATTCGAAATGAAGGATATTAGTAAGGTTACAACAGGTACCAAAGAGAACAAATCAGTAGATTGCGAGGATACCAGTAGTTAGTATTTCACCAGGAAGTGATTGCACGGTGAATCGACTATTGAAGTCTCTGTACTAAGGGGTCGCTACTGTTTAATATTTGCTGTAATCATATCTAACAGGTGCAACATTGTCCCGCAAAATCTAATTAACTTAAATTTTGCTTTTGTCTTGATGTCTTTCCATTATTTAATTCCGTCATTTTATCTCTGCCATTGTGCAGATGCAATTTCCTTTGGTTTGATGGTGTTGACCTAAAGCGATTTTACTGGACACATTGACGCAGAGATGAACAGCTGCATCGTGGACAGCTTGTAAATTACGCCCAGACAAGTATTTTCAAGTCCTTATGTAACACGTAAGAAATTTGAAAAATTCGCTTTATGTACTGTGTTACTAAATCTGACTGAATATTAGATAGACACTTCACTTTTGGAAAATTGCAACGAAATGAATGATAATTGTTAGCTTGGAACGACAGGGAAAGTATGTAGGATGAAGATGAAGCGCCTGCCTCCGGTCTGGGGCTCAAAATGATCCCCGTGTATTACAAACAACCCCTTCAGTACTCCTTCCAACACAGTTGTGGTCTGCATTGGTGACCATGTTAGATTTGCTACACACTGACAAACTGACTTTGAACTGGTACATCTGCTACGGGGACCATAATATGAAATAAGCCTAGGTATTTGTAAATTCATTTGATTGTGAAACTGATGCCATATACTACATGTATCGCAAAACCTTAATTTTAATTATTAGAACAGTATTACAAATACATTCCGAGTGTGAATTCAAGTAAACTCTGATTAGACATCAATACATTGATTGCACAGGCACGAAATAATGGACAGTACACGCGAAGGACAAGTTGTCAATGGAGAGCTGTAGATGTTCTAGACAGATGCTCAGAACATTCCGTAGTGGTCTTTCACATAGATCATCCCTTATCAGCTCTGGTCTCATCTGCGAGCTACAGTAACACACTGTAATCTCCAATGTAACAAAAACTCATCAGACTTTTATATTTCTTTGTCCTCGTTCAGCCTTGTGGAATCAGTGGACATTATTGATATCAGATTCATGAAATCGGTAAAGTGTAGATTGTAGGAGAGGAGATTACTACGTATTCTACGCGTACATACCTTTTATTACGCTTTCACTTTTTGAAATATTGTAAGTAAGAACAAAGTTTTTCAGCTGGGACCAACATAGAAACTCTCGGTTTACATGGATGGGCATACCACATGCCGAACAAAAAATGTCCTTAATAGAACAATGTAAATTGGATATGTATAAAATAATTTCAAAGTGATCAATTCATGCTACTGGACATTAATATGAATTGAGGAGTATCTTGTACCATAAACATTATATTAGGCAATGTAACTTAACAAATATCAGGAACAGGACATTTTGGTCCATTACCATACCCCATATCATGTTATTGTCTCAACCTCTCTGTTAATAATTGAGTAGCCCATTGGCGCATTTCGACTTTTTGGTCACGATTTATCATTCAATAACGAGTAGTTTTTTTGCGATGTTTTGGTGGCCGCATTTGTGAGTTGATGCTGAGATACAGAACACTTAATTCTAAAGTTACGTGTAATATTAACTTTGACAAAAGACATCATCAAATGTGCTTTTGCCATTTAATGTAGAAATAAAAGTCATAGATAAGCATGTGGTCGATATGTAGTTGCAAAAGACTGCATTTTAATTTCTTTGTCGCAGTTCGATCAGGTGTGATGATTTTAATAACATTTATGTTAAATATCATTGCCCGTATCTTGTCTAGACATAACTACATAAAATATGAAAGTGAGAAGTTTCAAGATGAAGCCAAGTGCCATTTCAATGTCCCAAGTACAAATTAAATTTCCAGTGTACGTCACTGTATCCGCCTGTGTTCTACAACATTGGGCACTACTTTCTTCCCTTCCGCATCAAGCACGGAAAGCAAAAATTCAGAAGACATAGGCACGGGGGAATATTCAATGATGAAATTCAACAAAGATAGCAGCTCAAAATGTGGTGTCACAAGTTGCATTTTTACCATTCTGGCAGAAGAAAGTTGGAGCCGACGTATTGAATTTTGCCCACTGCAATCTGCGCGACTGTAACAAAGGGGGAACCGATTTAGCAGCAGGCTTTATGTAGATCATCTATCTAAAGCATGACAGCAATGGTTTATTAAGTTTTGGATTATGACGGCCATTTGTCAGTGGACTGTCATATTACACGCCTTTGATTGGAATTATTACTAGGCTTATAAATGACCAGTAAAAAGTTTTTCTTCGAAACTTCTCAAATTCTCATTTTTTGTAGGAAAAAAATCGGTAAATTTCGGACCTAAAACGAATAAGTAAAGTTTGCACTTACTTTTCTATTACTGCTATTTAATGGGGCGGGTTTTCTGTGAGAATGACCATTGGTTATTGAAGTAGCTGAAACTGGAGGCTGAATAGTAATTATTGTACGGTGCCATTTGTGGAGCACTTGATAAAAGGAATCCATTGTCGGTGTAGTTATCTAAAATCTAGAAATGGCAGCTAAAGAACCTGAAACCATTATTGTTAAAACCACTCAACGGAGAGAATTTTAATCGCAACGATATTTTGAGAATTGTTTTCAGTACGCCAGCTTGTCTATTCCCTTCAACGGGAAATGACATCTTTGGTGTCCTCTGATGGCTCGACTGTTACGGATGATATTGAGCATAAAGTGGTGAAACAACAACGCGTCTTTAGCTGCCACGGCACTGATTAAGTGATTGTGTGATTAGTGGTATTGTGTCGTGGTTAATGTTTTTTGTTGTGTGTGCCGTGCAGGAAAGCGATGCCTGTCTGCTGACGGGGCCTGATGTATTGAAGTTACTGATGGGGAAAAGCAATCAGTGACTGCCATGTAGAGGCATATTGTAGTAGCGGGCTATATGGGCTAAACAGACTGATTTACCGCCGTGGCTGTTTGATTAGTGCTTGATCAGAGGCACGGAGTACCGTGTTTGTGTTTATCCAAATCACAATCTTGCTGTTTGTCCAAATTACACTGTCCTCTTCTGTAACAGTAGTCAACTTAGTGACTGATTTAGACGAAAGCTGAGTGGCCTCTGAACTGCTTCATTTTTCAGTTTTCTTCTTTTTGTGTGTGTTGCTTTTCTCCCATTTTCTTTTCCAGACTCTGACCAGACATTTTTTAATTTGCCAAGCTCCCTGCCCACGGGAGCCTCATCTTTCTCGGAGGGGAGACAGCTTGAAATTAACTACTGGACGCCGTCGACTGCAGGCAAGGACGGGACGAAAAGGCTCGTACTCCAAAAAATCCCTTCGTCTGACCAAATTACCATGGACACCAAATAAATTCTATCAGTTTTTGTTTTATTTGAGTTGATATTGCGAGGCAGAGAGCACTCGATGTAGGCCATGTGGACGCTGATCAAATTTGACACCCCATCAGAGATGATCATTCCAAATGACCACTTGTAAAATTAGCTTTACCAGCTTTCACTTACCCAGTTACATTTTTATCTTCTTTATGAGTGGCTTATCATCGGCAGTGATTTTGGTCAGCCGTGTAAGTTACTTAGTCATCCAACCCACATCTCATTGATGTTATGTTGGAAGAGTAGGTAGAGAGAGAGAGAGATAAGGAATATTAAATGACATTGAAGTTTACTCTAAATACTGTAGAACTGCAATTGACAGAATGATAGGTCTGGAAAAAAGTCCCAGAAATTTATAGAAATGTACTTCGGTCAGTCAAATAAAGATATTTAAAACTGATTTATGGTGATTGATGGTGATTACAGTCATGACGACGATAAGCATCTTATGACGTAATAGTCTAATGTTGCGGCAATTTCCAGTTTGGTAGCCTTCTACTCAACGTTTCAAGCTACCGTTGCGAGAATGCGGCAAACAGTTTATTTGTGTTGACTTTTCCCTAAACAACATTCGCAAATTCAGGGTTGCCACGTGTCAGGAAAATGTCAGGGAAAAACAAAATTTTCTCCAGGTCAGGGAAAAGTCAGGGAATTGTGAAAAAATGTCGGGAATTTTGGCCATTTGACCCATGTAAGGGAATTGTCAGGGAATTTTGTGATGTCATGTCAGGGAATTGTCAGGGAATTTTGTCATGACATTATTTTTAGATTGAAACTTCCATCATATGATAAGGAATCTACCTGGGTTGTGTTTTTGTAAATATCTGCTTGGCAAATGTAAACTCAAGGGCTACTGATTATTACTGTTAAACTTTTGCCTTTCAAAAATCCTGGGTGTGTGGGGCATTGTCGTTAATAACAGTTAAAAGTTGCTTTTTCGCAGATTGAAAAATAAAAGAAATTGTTAGGGAAAACTGTTATTTTGTCAAGGAAATATCAGGGAATTTTGAATGGACTCAAATGTGGCAACCCTGAAATTGTTGCAAGTTGCTTGGAAAAAAATCTATTGATTGTGTTCATACAGAGAGAGATTGGTGAACAATAATCAGAGATCGTATTGCGTTACAGACCCAAAGTCTCCTGTTTGAAGTGACATGATACAGCTCAACTGCCTTTTCAGAATTGCTTAATGTTCAGATACGAATTGCGACTGCGGCCTTTGTACTGTGGGAGCGGATATTTTCCAGATCCTTGTAACACCGTGACCATTACAAGTGTCTAAAGTCACACATTGTGGCGTGTACAGCTTAGAAACAAACAGCTGCAGGGGACTCTATTTCCTGTTTCATTTTCACGACCGTGTCTGTAATACGTTGAACGTTATCGCCCCATAAATAAACGTCAGAAATTTGAATCCAGATACCAGAAGGAAGCATTCGTTTATCAGGGGGACACGAGCATAGCCTTCAGATTTATGGAAGTAATTATAATGACAAAACTTCGTGACCATAGCTCACCGAATACAAAACAAGACTGAGAATTGAAATTTTTACAATGCGTTTATTTGTTTTTGTGGTTTTTTGGATGTCTTTTTTTGAAAAAATAAAATAAAATAAATAAAATACTAATAGCGCAGCAAAATCTGTGAAGTGGTTGGCAGCAAGCAAGCTGGTTCTCACTTTCTACGCAAAAAGATTTTTCTGTAGTTGCCCTCTCCCCGCTGATGTTGTCGACCCGCTGTTGTAGCATGAAAAGTCAAACTTCCGTATCTCTTTTTGAAAAATATCGCTTTTGTAGAATACATTATATTATCAAATTGAGCGAGTGAACGGGGAAAATTTTACTCAGGAGATAATTGACTTTGGAGCTTTTGACAGTGGAGCAAAATCATGATTGAGTAACAGAAATAATTACTAACAAAACAGCAAAATTTAAAAGACTTTAATTGCATTAAAGCAACATAATTGCTGTTTGTGATTTACAGATAGGGTTTCTCAGTGCTTTTATGATTGAATTTGCTTTTTAATTGTTGAATGAAGATATTTTAATTAGATTGATTTTACTGTCAACAAGAACAGCTTGAGAGGGAGGCTAGGCGCTAAGAAGGGAAGGATGGATCTGTTTAATAGCACCGTAGCTTTAGGTAAATGAATTGGTCTCTCTCTCTCTTTCTCAGGCAACACTTGTTTAATTAAGCTGCTAATCATTTGAGCTACTGCTTGTGTTTCTTTTTAAAAAACATGAAGTGGTTAAGTCGGCACATTTAGGGGACATGTGCACAACCATTGATTTTCTGTCTATTAGGACAGGAAAAGACGCTAGGTTTGCAGGATTAAGGTGGACCTTCTCTGTGAATTTGTGTTGATAAATGTAGTTTGTAGTATTGGCGACAACGAGGGATAAGGTATATCCATTCCCGAAAGAGTTTTGATCTCGAATCGAGATTTTAGATGGTATTTTACAGAGAATATGCTGTGGAACGTACATTTGAAGGATGTCGTCCCGAATGTCCTGAAGCTTTGATGTGAATATGAGTGAAATACAGTATCCACCTTAACGACCACCACCAAGGGAAACGGATGACTCGTTTGTTGGGCAGCTTCTGGAAAAGTGTTGAACTAAATTTGTGTGGACGTGTAGCTACCTTAAGCTGGCAAATTGACATTAGAAAGCATTTATTCTAACAGTAAGTCGGATTACAGAAGATACCATATACTGCCTCAGCTGACCACAGTCCAGCTACAGAGTGACACTGCACATGAATGTCGGATGCTAATTGAGTTTGTGTCAGGCTCAGGCAGCGAGGGGCCCACAGCTAATACAACCAGCTTTGTCCGGTACTTATGTAGTTTTTTTAAAGGCCAGGTATGGCCAAATTGGATTAGGAAAGACAAGCCCGAGTAAGTGTTGTTGATTGTCCTCCACCTGAAGATAGATGGCAGCTCTACTAATGCAACGAACTTCACATTCCAAGTCTTAAATCCCGTAGACTTAGTAATTGCTGGTAGCCCTTCTATTAAGAAATAGGTAGAGACAGCAACGACTTTGCCTATCGTGTTTCAGCTCTCCATCGCGAAGAGATGCCGCTTGTAACTTCTTCGACTTTGGTTACTTCATTAAGATGAACTTTGTGCATTTGCGTCTGCGTGGCTTCTGATTTCATCGTAAGGGCGGTGGCTGGCCATAAGTGCTCGTGGTTTTTTTGACCGCAAGTTACAACAAAAGCATGTGACCACAGCCATTAAGGAAACCAAAGTGCCTTCAAATGTCATTTCAGCTAGCATGCAAAAATCATGTGCGTGCATACAGTTGCATTTTGGACACTTTTAACCCCTCTCACCTCCACTTCTCGTGATTTCCATGTGTTTCAAGTCACACAACAGAAAATTATTTTCGACATAACAAAGTGAAGTGCTTACTTCACCCAGGTGACCAAGAACTAATGAAACTGATAATTTGTTTATCATCTAAATTTACATCACATCTTGAGAGAACAGTCAATCAAAGGTACCAGGACAACGAAAAAAAATCGAGATAGATATAATTTAAAAAAATAAATAGAATGTTTAGTTCCAAAAGATTGATTAAAGACAAAGGTACTGTGTCTGAGAATCATGAGAAATGTCGTTTACAAGTACATTTGTTACCATTCACTTAATTACGTTAACTGCTTCATACCTTTCGCATAGATGTTGAATATTTTATACGTCTCCAGTGGAGAAAAGCTGCAGCCCAGAATTTAAAAGGGAATGAGTTTTTTGTGTGCTTGGGTTGTGTTTTTTTCGAAAAGGAATAGAAGTGGTCGACAGTAAGTAAGTTGAGATACCGCGGGAGAGGTTGAGGCACTGGAGGGTCAGGTCTCTCCCCGGGGTCTTAACACCATTAACCGACCAACCCCGTACACCAGCTTTCCCCTTCTTAAAACACCTTACCACCATTAACACACATGCAAACTCTGCCTAACGCACGAAATGACAACAATTTATTTTGGTCATTTCCTAAATTTCGCCTATTTGTAGTCTTCCATGGCTGCAAATTCGGTTAGTTAAGTAACGCGGGATAAACGGTTTGATGTCATTTATAATAACGAAAATACACATCATTATATTTTCCTGATAAGGTTAATATACTGATTTCGGCACTTTGATAATGCCTGCCAAAGTCATTATGGATAGCGCTGACAGTAATGAAACAGCAAATTCTTGGTTGGGGATAAGAAACTGTTCAGAAACTGTCGTCATTCTTTGAAGTCATGAGAAGGTCACTTATTTTTGATTGTTCAATGCAAAAATTTGAATTTTTATGACATGATGGAATGACCAATGGCTTTTCATTATCCATATTTTGATGGATGAGAGAAGCTCAGTTGTGGAATTTTTTTGCCCTCTGATAATAGAATACCTTCAACAGGTGTATTAGAGGTAGACCAAGGGACATGGCTCAAGTGGCATATTTTCAGGTTTTAAACTGGTAGGAGTATAGCATTTTGGGCTTTGACGTGAATGGAGCGTGACAAGCATAGGTCAGGGCGTTGTGGTGGCGTGGTCTGAGGAAGGTCACCCCGCCAGGCTAACGTCCACTTTCTCATGCCCTTCTTATTTCCTTATTTCTGCCCGTTTCTTCCTTTCAGGGCTCCGAACGTAGAATCGAGTGATCTTTCGGGTAATCGATTCCTAAAAATCAAAAAAAGCTTCTTCAGAATGAGTATTGAATTCCCAGTCTCAGACAGATAATAGTATTTTGGGGTGACCAGATTAGACTGCAGTTCTTAAATGGCATTACAGTATGTTCCTTCTAGCCTCTAATGTAATGTAATGTTCTTATCGATTAAATAAATAATTCCTGGTTGTTATTCGAAAGTGAAAAATGATTCGGCACAACCTCTCTGTTACCTTCCTTTTACGGTCAACTACTTGTTGACAATCCCGGCGCTCCGTAACACGAGGGGACCGTGTCATTATCAGAAACACATTTATACAATATTAAACAAACTAAATGGTCCCGTCAACCGTGTCACGATTTCTCCTAATTGCCTTTTCCACATTTCAAGCACATACTGATTTGACTAAATGGTTAGATCGAGGGGAGACTGGTAATTAGATGATCATGCATGACAGGAGCGCAATGCACGTGAATCTTTTACGATGTTTGCAATGTGTATGGAGTTTGAATGCGAAGAAGAATCTTGACACGATTGTATTGTCCTCTTCAGACAGTATTCTTCTCTTCCTTTATGTTTATCTACGTGGCTTGTGGATACTTCTTCATATCTATCTGGGTTTGTCCTGTTAAATTTTGTTTCGTATTATACTTTTTTTGTCCTTAGTTACATGGAGGATTATCGTGCGAGTGATCGAATATAATCTTTTTATATAACATAAAGTTCCTAAACTTTGGTAACAAAGTGGGCACGATTTCATTTTAAATGACCAAAAGTTGAAACCATGGTCACTGTACTTTTGGCATGACCCTGTTTCTGTGGTGTGTGAGACTTATACAACATACTGACCATACATCACTTGTGACAGCTAGTTATCCTATTGCCCATAACATTGCTACTTTTACACAATATAAATCATTGCGGACGGACACTTTGTATTTCATGTGCACTTTCTATAATTGAATGTTTGTAAGTTATCATCCATCATTATTCGGTAGGCACAATTTGTACAAGTGTTTTGATAGATTGTAGTTCACGGATGAGCTAAGCCCAACTTATCGATAAAATTTTCGTGGTAGTATGGTTGAAAATCACAGAGATTGCTGGTTCAACATGTGTTTATTTATTCGTCTAAAAAGTTCTCATATTAGTTGATAAACATTATGTTTGCTCGAGAATGAAAAATGATGTGGCAGAAACTATCATAATAGATTGAAAGAAGTGGGAACTTCAATAAACTCATTCCCGCCAGTTGATAATATTTATCATATTTTACATTGTGACAATTTGACATTTGCTTCTTCTTTTGCTTCCAATAAAGAAACGCCATTTCGGGTGAATTATGAGTAAGGAGCAAGAGAGCCCAATTTTAACACGATTTCTTGCATGCTACACTCGGATGTTTTATTAGGTCGAATAGTGCAACAGATAAAATAATCAAACTCTCTACAGTTTCATGTGAGAAGAAAGTTACTTTATTTTTCATTATACTGGGACTTGAATGTTTCGTAAATATTGAAGTAAGCCCATACTTAAGTGACATAATACCTTGATATGACACAGTAATAGTTCCATGTTTAGAAGCAATTTGGCTAGCATGTCAAAATCAGTTACACTACTCCATTATATTGTCTTTGTACGTCATATATGACTATTTTCGTTTAAAGCACCGGTTGACTTTGAACAGTTTGTGTGTTTTTTCAAACTCAGATTTACATTATAGGCATTCTGAAAATGACAAAGTTGGCTCCAGTTAGCTGTCATCTTTCATGTTTCGCCTGCCGCCACCCCCACTCGTGAGCTATTGAAGTTTATTATTTGGCATTAGTATAGTAGGAAATTAGCGCAATTGTACCATAGATATTTCGTCTCTACCAGATTCTTTCATGCAATCTAAAGGCTGTGCATGTAATATTGATAAAAAAGTGCTTACATTCCTCTAAGAGACATAGAATGTCATTTGTACTATGTTAACTAATGATTTCTCTTTACCCTGGAGTAAGCGTTTTGGTGCCTACCTACCTTGTCTATTTTTCGAATTGGACCTAGAACTGCCGTCGAGAAGAAACGGAAGCAAAAAATTTATATTTAAATATCTTCCAATAGATCTATATCTTTATTTCAGCTTTCTACACAGAAAGTTTAAATAATGGGCGGTCTTTAAAAGACAAAAAAACACAACGGCCTGAAAAATTGAGAATGAAATTTGATCCTGAAGGACCAACCAACATCACCTTGCATATTCAGATAATCTGAAGAGTTCTAGTTACGTTCTAGTAATCGCTGAAATTAAAACTGAAAATGAAATTAACTCGTGGTTGGAAATGATTTATTCTTCGGTAAAAGAGTTGTGTCTTGTGAAAGAGATTTTTGTGATGTTTGTTGTTCTACTTAGCTCATTATGTCTGACGTAAAATCGTTTCTTGCTCTTAATTCTCAATACAGATGGCTCATCATCAAAGAAGTGCAAAGGCAAACATGAAACAGGGAAACTAGTCTCTTGCCAAGTACCATCTCACCATGTCAAGTGTCATTCTATCACTCTTATTTCAAACAGATTACTGCTATTTATGTCATTGATACAATATCTTTGAAATATTATTCTTACTTTATACCAAAAAGTGAATTACGTTCGTGACTGCAGAAAAGGAGTGACCATTTTTTCCTGATTTTTGCTGCATTAGTGCCAACTTTTATTCTGATAGAGAATGGTCGGCATTGATTTTTAGAACTCGTTTCCTTTCTATATGGTGTTCTTTGCGTTAAAGATAAAGGTAACATATTCCAAATAAGTCCTGTATTTAGCCACTTTCCTCAAGCAAGACTGTCTGTATTTGCTGAAGATGATACTGTCAGCAGAAATATATCATTTTTGTAGGTGAACAACGGTAAAATGTTCTCATTACCAACTAGATCTAAAGTTAGGAAAGTAAATTTGGTCTGTGTTGGAAACAATTTGTTGTACCACATAGTTAGCGTTTTTGGTGACGAGTTCGTTTAAACGAAGTGGATTGAAGAACGGATTGACGTATATTATATATAACTGAACTATTTCAATGGAAGTTAAACATTTTTCTGGCGTAACACCTGACGATAGCGCAGTTGAATTATACGCCACATTTTGTTTTGAAATTGCGTTATTACATTATTGATTACAATTTTGTCCAAATTTACTCTCATAATTTCAGGAGTATTAGTTGATGAAATTGTCTGATTTACTTTTAACAAATAAGCAAATTTAGTTTACTGCCAAGCAGTTGAGTATGAAACGGGAGATGCCATAAAAAGGTTCCACATGAAAAGTAGGATGCTAACCGTCGGTTAAGTGGGGAACCTATGTAATTAAGAATATAATTATCTCTGCTTTGAGAGGAAAATGGGTTAGCATACCACTGACAGTCATATGCTTTTTCTCTGTGGTACTTAATGGTACGGCAGATATTGTCATACAATAATGCCATTATTCCCATTTTCTTTACCATGTTCCTCTATTCAGTGTATCTGAAGTGATTGGCAGGTGTTAGATTAAAATTAAAAATAGCCGAAATTAAAAGCTAAAAGAACTGATTAAAGGCCTTTTGAAGCTTCTAATGCTATGTATTTAATGATTGTTAGAATAACGGTATTCTTAATATGGCGGCATACTGTTCATGCAAGGCTGGAAGTTTCGGAGACTAAAGAAGGAAAAAAGTTTTCACTGTTTGTTTGGGGTAGGACGGTAAGATTAGCACTGTCTTTTCTCTAGATCATCTCTCCGTGATGACACACCTGTTTGAGTTGCCATATTTGTTTCGCCAGGCACTTCACTTAAATAAGCATTTTTCTCAGTATAGTCAATAGACACGTCGGTCGCACATCCTTTTTTGCCAGTACCATCTCATAAAAGTATCGTGTAAAGACGACTCTGTATCTGTATGTGTGAACAAAAGATGTAAGCCCTTTGTTGAATTTAGATCAGCCAGTGTTTACCATTGTGGTGCTTCCATATGAAACTATTTCAATCTTTTTACACAGGTATAACAAGGGATGCTCAGTCCATGTCATTGTTCAAAACAAAATTGGGTAAAGAACAAAAAAATGTTTTTGAAGGAATATTTGCTGTTCATACGCACAGATTTTTTGTATGACATTCCTCAGAGAAAGGGGTTGAAATGCCCTCCATCTGGAAATCAAGTCTTATTTTACTGGTTTGAAACATAGTGCTGGGGGCCTGCTTAGTTTCTCTGCATCGAGTTTATTTAGTCATAAAAGCAGCATTTTGTAGCCATTTATGAAAAAATAATATTTATCTTTATCAGGTGAAAGAGTCTATGGGTGTTGAGTGTAGGGGTGGAAAAGTCAACATGAACAATTTTTAGCTTGAAGAGAATTTAGTGAGTTTATATGATGATCAGCCACCGGTATTTTGTATCGAAATGTTGACAAATATTTGACAGAGTGAAAAAAGTCCCAGGAGTGCACTTGATATTTTTTGTGCGAGAAATATGCAAGTTACATGAAATTTCGGTAGTAATTGGTTACCCTTAATTGGAGTTTAGCAGCAGTAGCCCAGAACATTAAGTAACTGTGTAATTATTCTTTTCTGCACCACTGATACTATTATTTTCATTAACTTTTGGAGTTGTCCTGAATAGTATTTGTTTTAAGATTCCAAATGATAACACCATTTTACAGTAAAAATTACCACCCAGGTGGTTCAGAAGCTGACGGAATCTATCAGAAGTGCATTTCTACCAGACTAGCAGTTCTCTTTTTTGTGTTTCGAAAAATATATCCGTAGAGTCTGTAGAGTCTGTCTCTCGGACTTAGAGGAAGCGCACGGTCTGCTCGGGGACAAGGCTGGGGACACGAAGAGCAGTGAAGTGGGCAATGGGAGGAGTACGCCGTACATCAAGGGCTTTTGACAGTCATTGAGACCCACTACACAAGAGCCACTTATGACAACCACACATGACTACCTCTACTACTAGAAACGCTGTTCTAACAGAGCTCCGTGTTGTCTGTCATCTCGTACTTCCATGTACGATACTTTGTTGCCAATTTGTTATTGGCCGATTTTGGCTGTTGTGCGTAATCCAAGTTCGAACTAGGCCCTAGATGCTTGATACGGTATTTCAGTTCTTGTATCGGTTATTTTATCGCATGTTCTTTCACATACATGAAATTTGTTGGATCAGGGTATGAATCTAAGACGCTTGACTTGAAATGGATATGAAGCCCTGAAGGTCTGATGGTAAAATTGTCAGTGGCATGCGTTGAACTGAATACTGTATTTAGCGGAGTTTCGTATCTTCACTGGGCGCTCACAAACATGAGACACACAATAAGATGCGACATTATATTGAGAAATGCAGACAGATAGTTTTCTGGGACAAAGTATAAAGATTCCCACGGTTTTATCTCCTTCGCCTTGTCGCATGATTGCATTCATGCATTCTAAATGTCGGCTCAGAAATCATCCAGAGTTCTAGAAAGTGACTTGCGAAACCTGAATTCATTGCTTTACTTTTGACCAGTTGAAGATATTATATGGCGGTTGGAGTCAATGTGTGCTCATACGGTTATACATCACTGCCCAATGAAATCTAAAGCTTGAGCTGACATTTAGTTATTACATTGCTGTGTCGGTTGCACCTGGGGATCTGCCGAGCAACTTAGTTAGCTATTCCCCTGGTCAAATCGTGCACGGAATAAGTAAGTGACCGCGGCTGGACAGTCAAATATTTGAGCTGTCATCAGCTTGATGTGCAGGGATGTCAGGAGTGTCTGAAAATGGTGATACACGAGAACCCAACAACGTCCATCCCAGGGATAGGGAGACAAATCTGGGACCTAAAATTTATGAACTGTTCGGAACAAATAAAAGCTTAGCCACACACGAAAAATCAGAAACTTGAAACTGATAAATATCAGACGCAGAAGTG
>JBCAUG010135212.1:0-20881 GCA_038406175.1 Haplosyllis leylae | reverse complement strand
GACTTACTACGCCGCGGTCGGTATGCCTCTTGCGTTCACGCAGGAGGACTTTCTTGTATTTTTTTTTATTTCAGGTAAGCTCTTGGAATTCAAAAACCCAGGAACCAAGGAAATATCCGACAGCGAAAAGAAAAAACGAGGAATTTCCCAAACAACCCCAACAATAAACGGATTTATTAAGTCTGGAAAAGGTATAATAACAATTCCGTGAGCTCACTGAAATTATTACTACAAAATTGGCGTTCGAGTTTGATGAGTAGAATTAAACATAATCGAGACAATCGCTTTTATTTAATTTCCAGGAATAGCAAACGAAAAACATAGCAGAAGTAGATGCAGTTCCTCTTGTAGTGTAACAAGCACTGCGTCAGGGAGTCCTTTGCGCCGTAGCAGGCGTAGGCCAAAACCCGTTAAAAGTTCACCCTTTCTGCCTTTATCTAAAATTGTCGTCAGAGATGGAGACGTTATGGTCAGAAAAATGAAAGGTAATTTTTGGTGCTTTACCCATCAAAACCAAGGTTTGAAACCGGTATGGATAGCGGTAATGATGACGATTTGAACATATTTCCAGACGAAGAAATAGACAGAGAGACATTTTATGAAAGCGAAACTGAAAGTGAATCGGAGTAAGTTACATGGAATTTGTGGAATTAGTTTGAATGTTTAATTACCTTTGGCAATTGGGCGACAAAGGAAAATGAATTCCCGTTGTTTGTCCTATTGTCTCTTGAATTGAGAGTTTTGATAGTCCTGGTGAAACAGGCGATCGCCTTTTTGTATATATGCAACGTTTAAAAAGCAGCATGACGTTATGACGTCTTAATAACCTAATTCGAGAGTATACACATGGTGGCTCGTTTTATTATTAATTTTTGCAGTCAGATTATTCGTTGGATCTCCTTCTGTGCCCCAGATTTTTCAAGGTCTATGTCACTCAATTTCTTACTACGTTGGTGATATTTTGACATTTGTAGAAATGATGAGAGTAATGAGGCACCTTCAGCTTGTAAACTGGACAACCGAAAGACGACGTGGATGAATGGCTTCATGATGTACAGCCGGTTGCACAGACGCAGATACATCATGTAAGAATCCAAACAAGCTTGATTTCTTTGACTTGATGATTCGCCGTATGAATGTTGTGCTACTTTTTCTGAGGAAATTTCTTTTTATCACAGGGAAAATCGTGGAACTCACACATCCCACATCAGCAAGAAGATGGGTCAAGATTGGAGAAGATTGTCCCCAGAGGAAAAGGAACCATACAGGCAAGTTTTGCTCTTCTTTGTGCTAATATCTTACAAATGGTCACAAAGTTCTTGTAAAATATTGCAAAAGAGTTGAAATTATATTCGAAACTTTTTGGCCATCAGAAAATATAATGTGACTGGCCTTTAATTTTTATTAAAATAAAGAATGACAAATTCGCAAGTTATGCATGATGAGTGATAGTACTTAATGGGATTGCACCATTGTAGTGAACAAGCAAGGACCTATGCGGACTATTACTTAAAACCACGATTGCATGCTGAATTGGTGCCCGATGCTCAAGAAGGGAACAGCAGTCCGGATCCAAGCAGTGAAGAACCGTCACTCTCCACCAGCAGATTATCATCTCCAGAGAACAGTTTGTAAATAATTGGTTTTTGTCATGCGCAGAATATTTAATGCGGATGTGGTTAAATAAATAAATTCTTGGGACAGAAAATCGAGAAGTCCACCGGCCTCTGTATGTGTTGTTGCAAAGAACGTGTTTCCCCTAACAGGAAACCTGTTCAATAAAATGAAAAAGTGGCCTTCCACAATCCGATAAATTAAAAGAAATTGTGGCGTAAAAACAGCTGGATTTAATTACTAAAATGGAAATTACTTTGAAAGGTGCCTTTCCGAGATGTCTTTTATATTGTTTTTCAATTCCAATAACGTAGATTTAAAAATCATGTTTATTCGTTACACATTGGACAACCGTTAAACTTTGAATACATAATGGTGAATATGCAGTCGAAATTGCATGGATGACTCTTGGCGTTTTTTTAAATAACCAATTGCCGTTTGTTTACATTAAATTTTCTAATATTCCCCGAACATATTAAGTTTGTAAAGTGCTTCTAAATCTCGATTTTTTTCCGGGGTGCTCATCAGGTAATCATCTTCGTTTCAAATCGGTGAAAGCAGGGGTGATTTGGTCCGAATTTTTGTACAGTGTGTAATTTAAACAATAAATGTGCACACAATACTACCGTATCCAAGGTTTGTCTTTCGACTAAATGACTGCAACAACAAAACACTCTGCTTAAATTACGCGTCTTTATTTTGAATATCATTCTTTGTAACATGCTCCTTAATAATTTTTGTATTTAAATGTTCATAATAAATTAGTCGGGCCATACGATACCAATCACCTTTATCTAAACTTTGGAATCGGTACCAATCATTGACCTTTATCTAAACTTTGGAATCGAGAAATATTATTTGTGGTTGGACGGTCAATCACGTACAAGTTTGAAAGTGAAGGCCATCCATTTTGCTTCTGAAGAGGACCCCAGTACAAAATGGAATGGATTATTTCCCACACTCAGACTAATCCTTTGCGCCACTTTATCAGACTTTTTCCAGGAAGATCAATTAGCTTAATGTGGAGTCTGTGCCCAAAATGAATCCCCAGATTGAACACGCTGGTATTTTTCTAAAAGTTCAACAACTGGTTTCAAATAGATATATCACAGTGGGATGAAGTACGTACACACATTTAAAATACTGAACTTCGATCTGGAATATGTGATCGAATGATTATTATTCCTATAAATGTACAACACAGGATGGATCATATCTGAATATGGTGTTCAAGATCAATTCCGTTAACTGGAATGTGGCAGTAATCTAATGTGTACTCTGCTTTTGATTTCTGCGAACAGAATATGTCATACGCAGTTACTTTATCCAAAATTTAAACCATGTTAAAATATACGTGACCAAGCAATAATATTTTTGACAATTGAATTAGAACATACTTGTTCACCAAAAGATCGTTAAGAATTTGAAAATGTATGGAACAGCACCATTTTATCCTTCGCCAATATGCCACAAAAAATACTCAAATGTTACTTCCAACGGCTTTGCATACATGAATGTTTTTTCTTGCAGCAGATCTGTGATCTCTTCGATCATGTTTATTTCTTTCAACAATGTTTAAGATACTTACTTCAAGTAATCCTACAGATACGTTCGTCAAAGTTTAATTTCCGCATAAATTAGTGTTTGCATTATTTGACTGGATTTTCACAATAACACTACACAATGGAAAAAAACGTAGCTTGTATAATTTATCAATACTTAAAATGGAGTTAAAACCAATTATTGCACCGCAGAAATCAATATGAATTTCGTTTGCAGAATTTAGGACAATTGCGTCACACCTGCAAATCGCACTTGTCGTGTCTTGTATGTCATGTCTTGTGGTGTGGTGTTAACTTTTAGTCGCGCCTGCTCGAGCAGTGACTTATCTTCTCATTGTGGTGCCTGTTTGCTTGCTTGTGGACAGATCCATATTTTATGCAAGAAATTAACACCACATGGCTTTGTCATGAGCTTAAAGACACTTCAGGAAGTGCCCAAAGACACTTCAGTCTTAATGATACCACCACAGGAAGTGGTTGAAGACACTTTTGAGTCTGATGGTACATTCACCCTATCCAATCCTGATTCAGATAAAGTATTCAATAGTACTGTGAATTCCTATGAAGCCCATATCAGAATCGGGAGCAGAATAGGAGTCGGAATTGGACAGTATGCACACTCCCTAAATGATACTGCCGCAGGAAGTGCCCAGTCACTTTTGTGTCTTAATAATACCACCACAGGAAGTGCTTAAAGACACTTTTTAGTCTAAATGAGACTGTGCTTAATGAGACCTCAAAGTCTCTTAAAGTAGTTCTGGTGAAATCTCACAGGAAACGAGATGCGCAATTTTCAGGGGTGACACAATGCTGATAAACATTCTTTTTTGCATAAAATATTCATCTGTCTAAAAGCATGCAAACAAACACCATAAGAATAAATAGTTCCGAAATTTCACAATAGGGGAACAACAACAAAGAGTAAAATGTGGATAATAATGGGCCATCACCAGTTTTATCAGTTAAAAGTTATCATGCCCATCGAACATATTCCAGATTTCATCATTAACTTGCTCAACAAGTGGCATAAGTACATTTCACAAAGATACAGGACCCACAACACACAAAACTAAAACCATTAAAATGCTGACAATGAATGCAATGGATTTGCTAGCACCTTTTCCTGTAAGCTTCATATTTAACGTCTTTAACATAAAACCTAAATACTTGCTGGAAATGTACATTACTTTACCAAGTTTTGTACATGAAGTGTGCGGCTGAATGTCTCTATTGGGAAATTGCAAGAAAGGTATGAAATTGATATACATATATATACATGCACACTGTAGAGTACAGTTATTAGTCAACAGAGCATAGAAACATTCCGCGTCACGTAAGAATACAAATGGCTGATGCTATCACAAAGTTTAAATCTTTTGTATCAATCAGCAGGTGGCTGTGTAGGTTGTCTGTGGCGCACACTATTTTGATCGCCACTTCCTGGTCTGTCATCTTCTATGTTGTCAGAATCCTACAAAAAGTACTTTCCTTTAATAGCAGTTAGGAACTCGTCAAAATCGTCTTTGTGAAATAAAACTGTAACGTATTACTTATTTGGTGTTTACCAAACCTACCCTACTATCTTCACCGTCGTCTCCAAAATCTCCTTGAGATCCTACTTTGTATGAATACGGTTGAGGAGGTCTCGGTGGAAAACACACGTCACAACAAAACACAATCAGCTGAAGAATTAAGAACGAGAAACGAAACAAATTAAGACGGCGGATACAAACCGCAATATGTTCTTCAGTGAAAGTCTCGTTGACGTAAACATGAGGTTTGCACAATTCCACATCACATAATACAGCACATATCTATAATCATCATAATTCATATGATCGAAAAATTGAATTACAATACATGTGGAAGCCATGGTTTGTGTCATCTGTAACATTAGACAATGAAGTTTTGAATACATTTTTGATCTTACAAGTACTTACAATGCCCAAAATTAGACCAACAACGATCGTAGATAAGGCAAAAATTGCATACGAAGCCCATGTTGGTGTTCCATATTGTTCCGTCATGGCGTTGTGCAATTCCTAAAAATGCATAACAAACACGTTGTCATTTTGCATGGTACAGCCTTAGCTTCCATTCCAATGTAATTATCTCAAAATATTTAAATTGCAATTTCTCACCCTGATGAACATGGATAGCTTAAAAAACCAGGAAAGCACGGCCATACTGAAAGACAAGAGTCATGAGAGTAACTGTTAATAAAAAACAAAGCAACACCACCATTAAAATCATAAAACAACAGTTCTAGAGAATAAACACTCACTGAGGTGAGCTGGGAGACGTCCACCATGACAGCGGTTCCACTTGTTCCCATTTTTTGTCATCCACAAAGCTAATAATGTCTTCTTCCCCACGCGATCCTCTGTAGGTTCTGAAGACACCATCTTTGACACTGCCGAACAGTAAACAAAAGTCGTTACATTTCATACAAACGGGGGAACTACAATTCAAAGGCAAAAGGAAGCACTTCTTTTTTGGTTTTTGTATCAAGTTATACATACAGGGATAATATTTTTTCATCGACGTCTTACCTATCTTACGTTTATCAGAACAATGTAAATTTAACAAACTTACTGATAAATTGTTGGTAAGGATGTGACCAGAAATCTTCCACTTAACCCTGAAATAAGCGGATTAATATGATATTATGAATCTGTCTATCTGATAACGAAAACCACTGTGTGTAAATATCATACACAAATGTGAACTGGGACGTGCAAAAAGGGTTACCTGGATTTTCTGTCACATCGATTTGGCCAACTTTCATATCAAGATCTTCACTCCATCCAGCAACATTCTGCCAAGTGGGTCCAAGGGCTTTACAAGCTGGACACCATGGGGCATAACTGAAAGTAAATTTAATATCCATGTACATTTAACACAAATTAAGTTTGATTTTCTTTCAGACCGCTGTCTAACCAACTATTTCCCCCCAAACAGAAACAAAGACTGGAATATTCACTTGAATAGTTTCCAAATTGATCTTTCAGATTTTTTTTGTTTGTTTTGAATAGATCTAGTTCTACTCAAAAATACCTTGTTTGAACTGTAACCTACTTTGCTTGGCTCACTAATCCTGGCATGGCAATTTTATGGGAACAGAATAAAGTTAAAGTTAAACATGAACCTGCTTTCTCCACTTAGATTCTACTCGATCTAGAATTTTACATCCGCCACATAGAGCTAGACTATTCATTTTCCGTTGAACGTTCAATAAGATCATAACACTTACAATTTAACGAGCCATTCTCCCTCCAGCATATTCTGCCATGTTTCTTCTGTAAGCTGAATAGGGATAGCTTTTTCTTTTGCGGTTGTAACAGAGCAAAATAATAAAAATGCTACAAGCGTTTGCCACATCTTCCCGATTTCCACCATATTTTCAGAATGCAGTTGACTGTCCTCTCAAATATGATTGGACAAAATAGCTCTATTTGTAAATATAAGCACGTGCATAAGTCACGGTGCTGGATCTCACTCTGTGCAACATTCCCGCAAATGGGTCTGACAACTCCCAAATTTCAGATAGATCTATTCGATTCTTGGCTAGCCATTGAATGCGGGAGAGCAACACTTTTGGGAAAACATTCTGACTGTTTTATGGTCAAGAGAGAGAGTCCAAAGCTTCGTATTGGTGCTGACATCTGGTATGTGTACAAATTTGAAAACAGATGGCGAACGTAAATAGATCTAGATCTATGTTAAGATGGCGATGGTGCAAAAAGAACACAGTGAAATGATAACAATTTTAACGGGATATACTCTTTATTGATTGATTGATTTATGGCATACAATTAATTTTTAGATGTAGGTATGTTTTTGGAAACTTCTCATTTGTGTGTAGTAGATCTACGTGTATATTAGATCTACTGCTTTATTGCGATCCAAGTACCCAGCAAGATCTAAGTGCAATTGAACTAGAAAAATTTGAACTAGGAAAATTTGTTTTATTCTGGATCAGCGTCTTTGGTGGAAGATATCTAACCCAACCATTTTCATAGAAATTCGAGGTCTAGTATTACATCTGAAAGATCAGACCAGCAAACTAAACTCCAACAAAATTTTATTTTACTGTCAAGAATCACTAGAGTTGGGATATCTAAATTTCCATAAACTGCATGAACTATGGTCACTTTGAAGATGCTGACGGTTTTACCCTCGAATTAGAATCTAGTCTTAGATCTACAATGTTTGAAAAGTGAGTTACAAGTTTATGGTTAATTTTCCAAACGGTTCGGCAATATCCGTCGTGTATTTTTATGAATACCCTTTTCTTTATTTTTGTAAACAAAATCTGCTTAAAGTTTATGTCATTATAGGTTATAAAAGGAGGGTTCTAAATTTAGCTGGGGACCTATCAATCGTAATTGTACTGGTCAGGCTATGAACATGATACCAGTTATATTGCTCTCATTGAAAACAATAGAAACAAGAAAGTCCTGCATGAGAGACATACCGCCCGCGCCACAAAACCGTCCTGCTTGTCTGTGGTGGTGACCTGTTTCAAGTAGACATATCTGATATCCGATTACTTTTTGTGATTTTTTACCGTTTTTCAGAAACCTTGACAATTTATTATATCACAGACAAAGCTGAAATTGTAGAGTGTCTAAATTTTGGGTTTTTCGTGTCCTTGCCTTGCATTACATTCTCACAAGAGAATCAAACGAAAATGGGCAGGAAAACCATGACTACATGCCTCTGTAAAAAATAACGACTTCTGCAGTCAGCCTTTGTTTCTTGGCATCCGTTACAAAATGTCTAGAACCGCTGTGTTAACATTCCAAACTAGTTTTGGGGTTATTAGTTTGAATAGTGACTGTGCCGTTTTCACGTAGTTCTGAAATGTAATGATATTGTAAGCACTGTTGAATTTCAAAGGATTCACAGGAACCCTATGGTTGTTCATGTCACATGGAATACGACTAACTGAGCTGGGAAACACGTGGAACATACCTGAACCATAACTAAGAATCCCCCCTTACTAGCTATTTTACTCTACCTCACGAATTTTACTACTTGTTTTTAAATGCAAATTTGAAATTATAGATCCTGATATGCACGCAGTTTTGCTGTCGAAGAGTGGATACCAATTCGTTAACATTAGGATGCTTGCTCAATAGACATCATGGGCCAGCAAGAGAGCCGCACAGGTAATGGGCAATGTGATACTTTTCATTTTCCATAAAATTAGGATGATTTAACATAAGATTACATAATAGACATAGCAAGAAAGTCATTCAGTTGATTCGTCCAGTGGTTGTATTTCGAGGAGTCATTTAAATCGAAATACAGGATAAGAACTTTTGTTCACAAAAGATTTTACTGAGATGAACAGAAAAAAAAACAAAGCCAGATTGTTGGACTTCAGAACAGAAATTAAACACAATTTCTTATAATTTATAATTAAGTCTTTTTACTTTAAGAAACTAGTTATGATAAATTACAAATAGTAATCAGTAAGTTTTTTTTTGGCGAAATATTTGATTGTGTAACAGAATCGTAATATAGTGCACGACAGACTTTCAGTACTTTTTACATTAGCCTGTAGTGAACAATATGTCACATTAAATTATCTGAAATTGCGTTGACACTGTTTTGACTAAATATATGGTAATTAACACAGTGCCAGATATATTTATTGATCTCTGCCCCAACAGTTCCCAGCGCGGATACTTGCCTGGGCGAGTAAAGGGCTTTATGAGCATCATATGTCGTGTCCAATATTATCAGAATTTTGTAAAATTTTCATTAGTGAAGATGTTGACACTGACAAACGGTAAGTAAAGGTAATTTTCATTTGTGCAGTTTTCCAGTGATTATTAATGGAATCCCACGAAGATCTCGGTAAATGCACTTGAATTAATTTATTTAAAAATTGTTTCTTGTTCATTTATGTTCAACTGTGAAAGGCCGATGTGCTGGCGTGTTCGTGCCATTGAAATGATCCGATGCAAATTTACTTACAATATTCAAATATGTTAAATATATTCTAGTAATCAGATTCCTCATAGTGAGGAAATATTGAGAGCTCACACATTGTTGTGGGCGTGTATGTATTTGGCAATGAAATAAGTACTCAGAATATAAAATCAGTTACCCAAATTAGTTTTATTTGTTAAAACGTTCAAGGCTTTTCAAATTACTTTTCTGATTTCCGTGTCATAATATATATTTTTTCTAGATGTAATAGATATCCTTTCTAGATGTAATAATAAGTCTCTTTTATTGCTCATTAAGGCTCTCCAGCCCTGGTGAAGAGAGGAGTGGAAGCTCATAATGCGGGTGGAATCAATACAGCCGGTGATATCCCAGTGGAACAACCAGGTCGTCGTAGAATGCAAAAATTATTCCGGAGGGCTCAGTCGTCCCTCGACCCTCGGCGTAGAGCAGCGGAAAGAGACCGACTGTCTGCGGGAAGCGATGGCGGCAAAAGAGAAATAGATACATATTCCTCTAGTTCCTCTATCGAAGGAACACCTCCTCGGCCAATACCTCGTGGACCAACACTAACTGGAACAAAACGTCAGTATGATCAGATGGGCAGAGGTGACAGGTCGAGCGACCGAATATCAGGCACGTCTGGGCCCGAATCATTGGAGTCTAGTCTTCATGCAGAATTTGGTGGATTGGGGCTTGCAGGACAAGGAGCCCTGATGATCACGCCCCCAAAAGAATCTGCTTCTGAAGAAACAGGCTTTGGCAATGAAAAAATAACCGAGCCCACTACAAAAGAGGAATTGAAATCCCGACAGTCAACCAACAGTGAGGAAAGTGAAGGTTTAATTTTTGGACTGGTTGCCTCCAATGCAAATTACCAAGGACCCCCGACCCCTAATTCTGAGCCACGTGAACGCCATGCTTCTAACACGTCAATAATGTCTCTGACTAAAATGAAGCCGGTGACCATTGCTTCCTTCAAACCAATTTTCCCACATCCAGGTAGTCGTCCAGTTCCTTCTAGTCACTCTCGGTATTCTAGTTCTGATACAAGACAATCGCCAAAAGATGCTGTTCATGCCACAGATAAACAACAAACTATCTTGCCACCAGAGGAACATTTGTTGTCATCAAACAAACGGAGCAAAGAATCATGTGAGAGCAATATGAAAGATACTTCTGTGGACAGTCAGAAGTCCCCGGATTTGGCAGAAGTACTTGATCTCATTGATGTCCATTTCAGCATGGCACATGAAAATGAACCTGACACAAGTGACACAAGTAATATTACATCCCCTGAAGTACTGGCAAATCTAGCATCGGGAAAAAGTGAACGATCCCCTTCTTTTGTCCAACCAGGTATTCTCACAACTGAAAATGGTGCCGTGCTTAACATATCTCCACGATCAAGAAGTCGATTGCACAAACAAGATTCGCCTAAAGTGAGAAAAGTTATCAAAGCGGAACTTATTGATTTTGATCGAGAAAGCCCCAGTCCTGAAAAAGACGAACTAGCTAGAAATTTAAAAACTGAGTTTGATGAACTGTTTCCACAAGAACGATCACAGTCAGTGAAAAATCATGTTGGAGTGGCAAGTGGTGCTAGTTCTATCTCATCCACCCCAGATGATGTGTTTGCAGCTACAATACCTATACTAAGCGAGGGACACAGTTCTATAGAGAGTTCTTATATTTCTGCACTGGAGAGCCGACCGGAGACGGAAACTGAGACAGATGATTTAACTACCCCGGATTCATTATCCTCACCCGATAAAACTTTTGTTAACGGCAGCAGTCCATCGTCACAAGCTATGCAAAGCCCGCCGTCGCCGAATACTCCAGGCATGCAGAAAACTGGTGTTTCACCCCGTTCTCACAAACCGGTTAAAGCTGAGTACAGTGTTTCAACAACATCCAGAGTTCTAGGTGCTGATGCTGGACGACGATCCAGGCAAACCTCAGTGTCAGATCAGCCAAAGTTGCTAGACAGGGATATGGTTCAATCTATGATCGAAACAAAGCAGGAGTCTGGAACGGTTGTGACAAAGCACAGTATATCCTATGAATCTGGTCTGAAAACTATCGGTGGAATTGACGGTTCTTTAAGACAGAAGGACGACAGTACGGAATTTATCACAAGTGTCAAAGACATGTGCCTTGATTTTTCCAGAAAACTAGGCCTAAACGGTGGGGATAGCTTGGAGACCGAGTCAACAACCGATAGTGGTATAGTGAGAGATCAGTCAGATAAACCATTTTTCTACGAAAATTCTGAAAAATTTCGCAGCATCACTGTAAAGGATTTCTCTGGGAAATTTAACACATGGACGGGGGTTGGCGCAAGACAGAAACAACGGAGGAGCTTAGGTGGTGAACAGGTTTGTGTTTTTTTCTCAGGTTAAAAAATGGAAAGTATTTGTCTAGTAAGGAAATTAAAAGAACACAAAGTGTAACTACAGCTTTCTACGATTCTGTAGGTTTGGCAGCAAAACGGAGACAGTAGGCCACACCAACCGACGCATTTCAAGAAAAGGCCCAGATACACCAGTGACGGAAGCGAACTTATCAGGTGAACTGTAGATTGCATTGCGAAAAGGATATCAGGATTCATGTTTAAGTTTCTTTTCGGACAAGTAACAAGAAATAAAGTAACAAGAAACAAAATTGTCTTTATTACCCCACTATAAAATTAATTTAACGATTGAATCAAGGTTTTTAGTCGCGCCGCGTCTCACGAGCGGAGAGACTTATCTGGTCACTATGGAGACTGTTAGTCTGTGTGTTAACCTCAAACACGAAATTTCCCAAATGTCATCAGATCTCAGTAATTCCAAAACGAGAACAAGTTTCAGACCATCAGTGTATAATTTAAGAATTACTGCCCACTCGCCACCTTGGGCGAGTAACACAAAAAATCAACTCGCCCCTGGCAAAATTTATTTGCCCTAATTATCAAACAATTTCAAAGGGGGGGGGAATCTATCATAAAATACAATAATAATTATTTTAATTACACAAAGCATTTATTGTAAGTGTTATTTTAAGAGTAATATTATTGTCTATGATCAGTTATCATGTTAATATTTAGCAATTCTTTCAAATATTGCATCTGCTCCATCACAAATTTTGCTATTGGAAGGTCACAGCAATGATGGCCAAAATCTCAACTAGCCAGACCGGGCGAGTACTTCTAAACTCAACTTGCCCACAGACAAATGGACCCGCCATGGGCAAGCGGGCGAGTGTTAAATTATACACTGGACCATTCTGAGCAACTTTGATTTTCAGACCCCTCCCCCCTCCCCTGTAAAGGGAATTTGAGATAACACCAAATGTGGTTTGACGTATGTTCGGACTAAAAAAACCAAACTTTTTCATCTCTTCATCTCACTTGTCATCTCTTCAATTAAACTCTACCTCACTCATCATCTCACTTTTCATCTCATCATCCCATAAAAAGGTAATTTGAGATAACACCAGATTTGGCTTGACGTATGTTCGGACCGAAAATTTGTATTCATCTCTTCATGTCACTTGTCATCTCTTCAATTAAATGTTACCTCATTCTTCATCTCACTCTTCATCTCTTCACCTCACTCTTCATCTCACTTGTCATCTCTTCTACTAATTCATACGGTGCGACACAATGCTGATCAGCGTTCTTTTTTTCTTTTTTTTTTCATTTTCATATTTATCGTAAATTATAACAGTACTCTTCATTTCAACAAATTGATAGGAGTACTCCAGCCTCACCCACAGATGCTCAGACGGCTGCACAAATGATAGGTGGATTCAAGCGTCCTCCGTCACGAAGTGTGTCTTTAGAACAAGCAGTCTCTGTTCCAAAGTCTGTTCCGGAGAAATTGGACTTCAGTCAGCTTGAGAAATTTGAAGGTAAAAAAATATTACGCAATAATGTTTGAAATGGCATGGAATTATCATGACGTTGACGAGGTAGATAATACTGTCGTTAACATTGCACCTTTCAACGCGTTTCACCCGTTCAGCAACAGAAAGAATTTGACATGTCAGAGAGGTTATTGTAAAATACAAAGCAGTCGCAAGTAAAAATATTCCATTGAGGCCTCACCTGTCTTGTCATTGAAACAACAGTGACCTTACTGTGAAGAGCGACAGATTTTAGCATAAAAAGGGATCATTATTTCTAAAGAGTACATTGCGATATTTAATTGAAAAATCTTATTTAAACCCTAACTTGATAATCTGTACAATTAGAAAAATCGAGATGAGAGAAATTCTTTCAGGTAAAAATTTTCTCAGAATAGCAATATGAATAGATATATGTTAACACTAACGGAACTATAACTGCAGGCTATCCGCGAGCGAAACATTCCTCAAAGTCGGTCATAATTTTTGGTGCAAATTGCCATTAAAAGATAAATTTCCAAGTGAATACCTTTCACACTTTCGGGTACTAACCTGCGGTTCTTACTTTGGTGGTCTATTTAATACTTTTTTTCTTGCTGCAATCAAGAATATCTCAAGGGTTTCTCAGGTAATTTAAGTCTTTGGACATACGGGCATGGACTCCTGTACATTTGGAACTTTTACTTTCCTGCAATAACCTGCAAGTAACTCGCATGCTGCCAAACATTAGCTGCAACTTCAGATAAAATGCGATGTGGCATTTTTAATATTTTATTCTGTTGCTAATTCATTATCTGCTTTAAAATTACACTAACCCCTGGGAAAAAGATAAATTCTATGTTTATCAAACATAACAAACAATACGCGCTGACCTCTGGTAAGATTTATGAATTTGTTGCAGAGGGAACAATATGGAAACATTATGTCTTATGGAAACAGGAAGTTGTAAAAACCGATACGCTTTCTTAATTTTGTGAAACATTTAGGTTGTCATTTAACACATTCAAATATACACTTTTTTATCACTGTATGAGTGTAGAAATTCAGATTCAAATTTTATGTTTATTATATTGCAGGGCATATGTTGGT
Source organism: Haplosyllis leylae (assembly GCA_038406175.1). NCBI lineage: Eukaryota > Metazoa > Annelida > Polychaeta > Phyllodocida > Syllidae > Haplosyllis > Haplosyllis leylae. Next base: position 6,767 of record JBCAUG010135212.1, on the reverse strand, counting down.
TCAATGGTTGACTTCTAGTTTTGATGAGCAGCACTACCTTTTCTACATGCTGTCAAAAGTGGATATTCGAGTCATAGTTATTCAGATTTGCACCCATCTGCTGGCAGCTGGTGTGATAAAAAGACTGGAAGAAGACCGAGATGCCAGCCGAATATTTAAGGTATTTTGAGCTCTTAGGCGCTATTTTCAGAATCAAAGATTTTATTTCCTCTTCAAAGTATTCTTACTCAATAAAAAAATATATTAATTTAGCCGGATTGTATGTACTACTGGGCTCACTCGGAAAAAATGTTCCAAAAGTTGGAGATATTACCAGTGAGTAAACCAGCATGGCGAGATCAAGAAGAAATGCCCAAAGAACTTCCAAATTCTAAAGAAAATACCACAGGTAAGTCGACTGATTTCAATACGCATTTTGTCTCTTTTCTGACGAAGGGCATTGCATTGTCTGTAATATTACATCTAAACTCATTCAATTGATTTTAGTGCTTAAAATACTTTGCTTCAGATACTTTTCGAATAATTTTCTATCTTTTCACCCTAAAGCGTTTGGTATCCGTTACTTTGCTTTTGACCGTTCTGAATTCTGAGATTTGATTTTGATATTTACAAGCTGTCTCACCTTGAAACTGCGACATTTGGCTGATAATACCTTTGATACACGTGTGAGCTGTTTTGTGCTGTTCTGTGCGAAATTACTTCATTTATTTTATTTGTATTGTGTTTAATTTGACAGAGACTCCCATGAAACTTACCGGTAAGTTATGTTATGAATTTATGGTAATTGTTCGGTTTTCTTTTGGAGAAGCATGAGTTCAGTAGACTTGTAATTATAAGTAATTTAACTGTTAAAAGTCTTTTCAAAACACTTTGTCTTTATTGGTGTGGTTCGTTAGGTAACGGTGGTCAAAGTCTTTTCTGTTGTACATGCCCCTGTGCCCATATATTTAGATATTCGAGGCTGTAGTAGGTGTTACTTTACTAGGAGTAGCCAACGTTACGTCTGGCTGCATTGTTTGACGAACTCTGAAAAGGGGCTTAAGATCGTGTAACAAACAAACAAAAACTCATATTCAAAAGAAATTGTAGTGACTTTGATCAGTAAATCTTATGCCATCGTAATTTCGCATAGTCATTACACTTTTTATTGGCGAAATGCCAGATGAACTCATCTATTTGTTTTGTTACCAGTGAGTGACACAAATGTATGTCTTTTGAATGAGTCAGACTCACATAGCAGAAACATGTTGTATGTTGATAGTCCGATGGGAACAAACTTCGGTTCATAGGACTTTTGTTCAAAATTTATGCTGGACATATGCGCGAAATATTCTAATAGAAGCTGGATCCTACACTTCTGACCTACAAAGACAGAAATATGCTCACTTGAAAATTAACTGTTTTTCGTGTACTCATTGCTGAACCACGAAGTAGCAGCTACTATTGATTTGCTGCAAATGCAAGATATTCCCCGACTTTTACAGGTGAGACATGAGTCATACATGGGCCCATTATGATCCACCTCCCTTTTATGGCGTGCAGCAGATGTTTTTGAATTTTGTCCAATTGTCAACGCAAAATAAACAACGGTCGGTGAAACAAAGAATCCTATGATCAACCCAGAAACTGGAATCATGAAAACATTACATCCTTTGGTAGTCACTCCCTATATTTTAACAGTTGATGAGTCATAGCGAACAATAAAGATGAGACAGAAATTTAGCTCTTTTTTTAAAGATTGAAAGACAAAATAGATTCATATGTACATTACTGCACATATTTCAATTGAATTGTTACAAGCAAACATTCTGAAAATCAGACAATTAAACTTAGTCATATTTTCAAACAAATACAGGTACAATTTGACAAATATTTGAAAGATGGAGCATTTAATGATTCACACCTTGCCAACAGTGTTTGTGCGGGGAAAAAAGAAATATCGAAAATGGTGAGGTTTGAGACGTACTACAAATTCCTCTCATCTATTGATTTCTTATTTTGCATTACATGATGAAGATGTGTTACCAATGACAGTCACAAGTCAAAAAAGTGAAAATCAACATTTATTGATTAATGACATTTAAAAGGTGCAGTGTAATGTTTCGACGTACTTTCTTTTGAAGTAATACAGAAAGACGGGTGCTCATCAGTGTAAATATTCTTTGAACGCTGTTTGTCTAGCGATGATGCAGAAACTGAGATTTCTCCGTTGATGGGGATTTTCCCAGGTGATCGGTGAAATTCCAGGAATCAGCATCAGGCAGATACATTTACCTTGATTCAAGCTTAGTGTCATTTAGACTTTCGGTTGCAGGTGGTCAAATACTTTTTGTAAGAATAACAACATTGAAACAATGGATAGTTTCTCAACTCCACGGATAATTAATTACTGAACAATTAAAAATAATCACTACTATTGATACACAATTAAAGGTGCTGCAGAAGATTAAAATAGTTTCGATTGAGATGCCGTCCATTAAAATAGAATATGTACCCCAAGGGGTACTGACTTGGAATTCGTTTTTCAATTTCGGAAATGGTAAATTCACTTTTAACCTTTTAAAACTTTTTTCAAACTGTTAGAAATAATTTCTTGTTTTTAGTGGGACATTGTTAATGGCTGACTTGCAGTAACAGTGTTGATAAGCAGTGCTTTTTCTTTTTCACATTTCAGATAGCCAGAGTTTGGTGCTTGGATTAAAGAGAGAAATGAGGGAAGAACTGGACAAAAACAAGGTAAGTAATTGTTGTGTTTTTTGCTTTTGAAGGACTTTGCTCAATGTCAACTGACAGTTAATTTGAAAAAGCCAAGATGGCCTAGTGGTTCCAGAGTGGTGCTAGAGGTTTGTCGAATTCATTAAAAGACTTCTCCCTTTTGCTGTGACATGTACGAGAGCACACTTGGTTGCCTTTATTCGTTAAATGTGAATAAATGTGAATTTATATCACTTGAACAAATATCAGTTATAATATCGCCAGCTCAACTCTCGAATGGAACGGATGAAGTTTTGATATTTGTTAAATTCCGTGGCTAAGATAACTCAGCACCTTTATCCAACCAAGTTTTCTGATCTAGATTATTGTTTGGCTTTACAGAAAGAACATGAGTTGGCTCTGCTAGGTATGAAGGGTGAGCAGGCTGCTAAGATCGCTGATTATGAGAGGAAATTGAAAGATCTTCAGCAAGAAGTAGAAAAATATAGGATTCTTGCTGGAATTGAAAGTCTTACACACGGATTAGGTGACGATGAGCAGTTAATGACGTCTACGCATCAGCTTATTCAAAAATTACAGTTCTCAGAGGAACCGTTACCACAATACGAGGTTTGCTCGATATATAGCTCGTTTGTTATTAGGTAGTTAGTTTAATAAGTTCTCTATAATTTGAAGTAGTTTGAACCACCAAGATTGGGAATTATTACTGGTTGAAAATTTTCCAGGTTTCACAAGAATCAGTACCAACTGCGAGAAGTACAGAATATCATGACTTGGGCGTACAGACTGAAGTGTTGATGGGTTTGGTACAAACTGCTGACGCGGCTATTACTGCCGACTTTAATGGTGATGTTAGTTTAACCGAGGCGGACACTTGGTCAACATCAACAACAGTGTCAACGCTCACATCAGTGTCTTCGACTTCATCAAGGCCAGAACCAGTATTCACAATACCACCTCCTCCGGGTGAACCACCTCCGCCACCGCCGGCTGCATCAGACATTCCGTTACCACCACCCCCACCGGAACTTCCTCTATCACTTATTCCAGCACCACCACCCTGCCCACCACCTTTGCCGCCCAATTTCGTGGCTGGAGTACCCCCACCACCTCCTCCTCCTCCTCCTGGCACCAGCATCATTACAGCCCCACCTCCTGTCCCTGCACCACCACCTCCTCCAGGTGTTCCGACACCACCTCCACCACCACCTCCCCCAGGGTGTGCACCGCCTCCACCACCGCTTCCTGGTGTACCTACACCACCTCCTCCTCCTCCACCGCCTGGAGCAGTACCCCAACCACCTGTTCCAGGTGTAGCAGTACTATCACCAGCAGCTACAAGTACAGGTAATATTTACTGCTATTGAAGGCACTGAATTTTAACCAATACGCATTAGATTGACATAACAATGAACATCAGTCAGTAAGTCTGCTGATGTTAAAAGACCAATTACTGAATAATGTCTCTTGAAAGGAGAAGACTATGACAGGGTGAAAACAATACAATTTAATTGTACACAAGTTCACGTTATTTTTAATTACAGTGCGCAAACCATCAAGGAGTCCCCGCACTCCGATGAAACCATTATTTTGGAAGAAAATTTACGTCAGTGATATTCCAAAGCATGTTGTGGAAACGAGGTAAACAATTTGGTCTAGCAATTGTTTTAATGAATATGTTCGAAGAAAATTGTTACTGATACACGAAAGGAGCAATGGTATACATAAATTGGTTATTTGTGCTCAAGTAGTGCATGTTCTTTTCAGAAAACATATTACCATATTTGGCAAAACTCTCACAACTCCAATGTAAGTTTGTAGGTAGTGATATACTTTGACCTGAAACCTAGGCTATTGTGCTTTATTCCCTCATCCACTTCCCGTGAGCAGTGTATAAAATAATCTCTGTACAACCAATTAGATCAAAGCTTAGCTTTGAAATAATGTACAAATGATCCCACTAATAATGCTGTGTTGGTTTATCACTACTAAAACAACTTGTGATGGCGTGTATGGATATGAAAAATGGAAGACCAACTTCTTTGTTATTCAAATCTTTACATTTACAGAAACTCTATGTTCAACCGCTATCAAATCTGACACGTCTATTAGTAATGTATAACGTCATGTGTTTTTTCGTAAAAAAACAGTCATTTGTAGGATATTAAACTTACACGTTGTAATCATCAAAACAGTCGTACTATTTTTCAGTGCTTTGGAAAATTTGTGGGAAGGACTCGATGAACAAGAGTTTAACGTGGACGAATTCGAGGATACCTTTTCCAAGGCATCAGTTAAAAAGAAGGCAACGTTGGAGAAACAAGCAAGTCTACATAAGGCCAAAGAGGTATGATTTTTTGACTAACGCATTGGTATTGTTTAATTTCATATGTACGGAAATTGATGTAATTTGAATACAGCGTAAATGCATGTGTCTTGCTATTTTCAGGTGGCAAAGTTGCTACCCGCGAAAAGGTCACAAGCTATAGGCATTTTTATATCCAGCATGCATATAGCCGTTCAGGATGTAGAAACAGGTATATTGTGAAGCAAAACATTATTTAGACTTTTTTGTGAACATCTTTAAAACAGTTGAAAAGAAAGAAATTATCCACATTTTGTTGGTTATGGTAATGTTTTCTTTGTCTTTTAGTATTGGTAGAATGCGACTCATCAGCCATACCTATTGAAACGCTTCAGACGATGTATGAAAATGTAAGTTATTTGACCACAGCCTAACAAAATGGATGAAGTAACAGCAAATGGCTAGTAATTTATTAATTTAGCTACCTAAGCTCAAAGTCACTGTTGACTTCTTTAATTAACCTAACCCATTCTGCTTTATTGTTTCTATGCAGAGACCAGAACCGGAAGAGTTGGAATTAATCAAGTTTCATGTTGAGAACAAGCCAGATATTCCATTGGATCGACCTGAACAGTAAGTAAACCCTCATTAGCATTAATATTCAGAAATATGGATAAGCAAAATGGCATTCAAGCTCTTTCAAATTAAACACACATTGTAACATACGTGAATGCGTCAGTGCCTTCCTCGCCAATAAATGTTAGACGTTACCTACGCAGTATTGAATGGCAATGTCTAGCCAATGTGTCCATTACACTCTGGGTGATTTAAAAAGGGTGCAGGAAAACACCCATTAAAGTTAACTCGATGTGTACACAGTTTAGTCTGAAGCGCAGTGAATAGAGAGTCTGATAGATTAACTCATTCAGTGCCTATTGAAAGACAAATAAGTACAGGCATATCAAAGCTACCGTCTGTGCACTGGAGTCTGCATGCATATATATAGTTGTGTGCATGATTTCCAATGTTTTCAGCGTGAAATATCACAGCGTAAATTGTTAAACTAATTTGAGATATATGGGTGAATGAGCTTGAGGAGGCTAAGTGTCGGCGGTATATAGCAACAAATTGTTGCCTAAAATCAATTACATATTGTACTGTGTATTCTACTCTTTTTATCTAAGCACACACTTGCATTCGCTAGTAAATGAGGACCTGAGTCTGCTGGAGAAATTGCGCAAAGAAATTGATGTTTTCAGCGTTTAGTCTCTATTTTTTCAGGTTCCTACACGATCTCTCCAAGATACCAAGTTTCGCCGATAGAATGCACTGCATTCTTTTTCAGCTTACTTTTAGTGAACACATTGGAGGGATTGAGTCTCGACTCGATAACATAAGAACTACTTGTCAGGTAGGAATGGTTGATTTGGACAGTGAAATTTATTTTTTCGAAGATCTGTACGTTTGATGAGTAATGTCATCTGAAGTCCATAACGATGGAAATCAGTAACACCTCAGAATACTTGCACTGTTGTCCCACATGAGGAACTTCAGGGTTGCCATGTGTCAGAGAAAAGCAAAATTTTCTCCAGGTCAGGGAATTGTCACTGAATTTTTGGCCATTTGACCAGTGTCAGGCAATTGTGGGGGAATTGCATGATGACAATTAATTTTTAGTCGCGCCGCCTCTCCGAGCGGAGCGACTTATCTGGTCACTACGGCGTCTGTATGGATGCTTGCTTGCTTG
>JBCAUG010135102.1:0-20882 GCA_038406175.1 Haplosyllis leylae | reverse complement strand
ACTGCAGGTAAAAGTAGGCCTAATTTTCATAAAACTGCCAAAGGCTCATCTCCACCAAGATGTTAAGGGTTGGGACAGGATGTTAAGGGTTCTCCGACTCAACCACTACAGTGAATCTAACGAACAAGCAATAATATTTATTGACCGACTAACTGGTCTAAATATTTACCCCACAGGTCCGGTCCATCCCCAGTATTTCGATTCACTCCATATTCGGAAAGCCGTGATACATCCGTGCTGCAGATAGAACTCTCGATCATTGAAAGGATCAGTACCTGGGTACCTCGTGCTGGCATAGCCTACCACTGGAAATATAACCCAACTTTGAATCAACTACTTAGGTCCCATTTACACCAAGCGTCAGCGTGAGTATGACCAAAGGCTATGAAATCTTTCAAAATGTTTGTCACTAGAAGGATCTCTCTGGCACAATCGGTTTTTTCACGACAGGCAAGTCTGACAGATCTTACAGAAATAAAACACAACTTTTAAGAATAATTTACAATATACAATTTAAATGTAGGTTATTTGATATTTCCAGTACTTGCTAGATTGTGGGTATATTATCAAACAATTAACACAAACAACAGCAAGCAGTAGAAATCAACTTAAAGATCTGTCAGATCTGACAGATCTATCAGAAATGCGTATTGATTTCAAATAAGTTGAATTAGATAGATTTTCAAAATAACAAAAGATCTATTTTTTCAAAGAGTAGCTACCTTGTGTGCTGGTTTGAGCACGTGGGAAAGGACACGATCCCAGCAGAGTTATTGTCGTTGTTTGTCCGTCGTCTGTAGGACTGTACTGCGGCGAATCTCCGTGCAGTTTACACCGCTTGTTGGTTGTTTGATATTCTGCCGAAGCACAAGATATTCGTCGCATGCACAGCAAGGAACATTCTGTCACACTCCTCGCAGAAATAGTACCAAGATCTGCCGAACTAGTGCTAATACTCGTTTTCACTTTCATGGAATAAATGCTGTTTTCTGCCGCTATTATTATCTGAATTAGTGGTAGAAACAAAGCAATTTCCTCGTGCATTTTTACACTCCTACTCAGTTCAGTTTAATCCTCATTTAGCGATTGTAAAACTTTAGTTAACCTCTTCACCTGTCCACACATAAAATATGCAGAGGTCTGGGTCGTAAAGTCAATCGACGTTTTCGTAAATGACACAAATCTGACATTTCTGACATTTTTGTGTAAAATTGGCATCAGGGTTCAGTTCCAACAAAAAATAAAGTTGCCTCCAATGGGAATTGATCTCACAACACTGACTATCAATTGTTAGGAGTCTGAATTTTGGACTTAGATCTAGATAATTTCTGGAGCATCACTTGAGCATCTGAAAGTCTGAGACTGGCAAGGCCTGACAGATCAGGAGAGCTGGATAAGCATTAGGCTTCTAAACCAGTAATGGCTAAGTGTTATGTCAATTCCCACTGGGGGCAACTTTACTTTTGCTGAACTATTTAAACCCCCTCGATGTCAATTTTGTACAAAAATGCCAGAATTTCAAATTTGTGTTACGAAACTTTCGAACGCACGAGCAGTTAGCAAGTCATCTCAATTATCAACATCACATCTTAACAGTTGATACTATGCCTGTGAGTGGGTTTTCATAAATTTCGCTTGTATCAATGCTACTATCTGTATCATATTCATGCTTGAGTATTCTTACTTGTTTTGCATGGCTCACTTGGTTCGGTGCTTAGTGATAAAATCAACAGAGTGCGCTATTTGAAAATACCATACTAATTCTCGTATTTCTGCACTTCAATAGTTGTTTTTTACCTTGCTTTGAAAGCGATATTCCTGAAGCAATGTCTCTTTTATCCGTGTATAATTTATCCTTTGCTCATCTAACTACAGACAAAATGAAGCATAGATATGTTTTCTCGTTGGATACATGAGATAAATATTCATCCATGAACCTGTGCTATGGATAAAAGACGTTTTGAAAATAGAAAATTCGTTCGTGTTTGATAGATCTACTTTAAATGCAACATTTTATTACAAGTAAAGTTCTTATGTTCTTGGTGAGTTTGTTGCGAACATTTCACTCTCTTCACCAAGTAATAGTCAATAAAAAACTAGAATTCTAGAAATAGTAGTGATTTTTTGCCCAAATAATTTATGGTAGTTCGAATGTTCTTGGTGAGTCTTCTACGCACAATTCACTCTGTTCGCCAATCTAATATTAAATATATTATCTTTAGTGCGAGAAATGGAGTGCATAAATTTGTGAATGAGTAATTTGTGCCAATCGTACTTGTTTTCATGAGCAGCATATTTATAAGTACTGAATTTTCATTCGGATAGCTTCTCTAGCGTTGTAAATTCATGCTTATGAAAACTAAATTGCTTACCAATGGAGTGTAAATGAATTTTTAATAATTTTTAATAATTTTTAATTTTAACAATGTAAATGAATTTTTAATAATCTATATATCTTCCACGCGTTATGTCTTCTATGAGCTTATGCTTTTGCAAACTGTAACTTTCAATCAATCATTATTTTGCGAAGTCATCCGCGGCCAACATTTGCCTGTGTCTAATTCAGTAAAACTATATTCTTTGATTCCACTTTATTCCATAGCGTCCAAAGCCAGACAAGTAAAAAATTACTCACAGAAATTTATTGATCTTAAAGTAAATCTTTTGATGGAAAGCTTCGAGTGGAACATTTTTAAGTGTTCTTACACAACATACTCATTATCAAAAGCAAATAAAAAGGCAACTCAGCGATCAGTTCAAATATGTGCATATTTATTTGATAAACGACAAAGTATGTCAACGATCCTGTTTCACCCCCCCCCGATTTCCTTAACATGAACAAACCCCTTGTTAGGTACACGTACTCTGCTTATTATAAAAAAAAAAACAATGTTCACACTGTTAATTTTCCTAAAAGCATTTAAATCCAATTCTTAGGATACAAATCCCGAAGAGATTTTTTGTTTAATATCAATAATTTTCAACAGTTGATTGTATAAGGGCCAAGCAAAATACCATTAGATTTGCTATGTTTTGTCTTATCAGCGACTCCTTTTTGTCTAAATACATTCCTACAGCTCGTAGTGAAATAGAAAGTCCCTCATAGGTGAACATATCACGGTTCCAAAGAAACTACATTTAAAAGTTACATAATTGATATTTGTTCGTGAAAGGTAAAATATATGTTTGTAATACGAAAGTCCGATTGCGACAGCGCTCCTTCAAAATACATCAATCCGTCTCCTGGCAACGTGTCTCTTCTATCTGTTGCAGTGCGACCATGGTTACCAAGATGGCGGCCTAGAAAGTAGAAGATGATTTTGGTTAATTTCCCATTGTTTGGGAAACGGTTACCATTTAGTGAATGATTTATTCTGACATTCAAAAAGTCATTCATTATTTGGTTACTAAATAATAAGGAATGAATTTACCACTTTCAGTATAAAATGTTACAATGTCTAGAATAGATCCGGAATACAATTCAATGGTAGCAACATATTCTCCGGGATTCAGGAAATATTCCAAATAATCTTTGTCATCGCCATCGTATCCTCTGACAGGGGCCCAAACTGCACCATATCTGAACTGAATCCTGGAAGATAAATAAAATAAAAACATTTATGAAAGTTAATTTAACCATGTTGTACGCAGAAATTACCAACTATCTTGATCCTATTGTTATATTCGTATGTTTATCAATTTCTCTGATCTTTCCTTAGAGTTACAATTAAATGTTAAACATTTCAATATTGATAGAAAAAGTACTTTTATTTGTAAATTTAATTACAGCAACTCATTTAAATTAACACAAGTGTAGTGAAATATCAATGCACAAGTAACGGACACCAAATATTTTAGATCTACCCATCAACAAATATAAGAATGAGTGTGTGCACGTGTGTAAGTAGGCCCTTAATGGCATGAATGAGGCTTGAAACTTCAACAGTATTCTAGTCTCAATAGTAAAATCTCAATCCGTAGTAAAGACTGGATAAGGCAATTAACGATTTACCCAGCTAGATAATAGAACGGAAACCTGTTTGTCCAACTCCTTATCGCAGTGATACATCCGTGTGTCAGAAAGTAGTCCCTGTCACTGTAGTAGCTATGACCTTGCTCGTTCCCAAATGGACCAACTGTGAAAATAGAACAAACGGCTAGAGCGCTGTGCTGCGGCAGGCTAAATCATGGGTTTGATTCCCATCGATCTTGGAAGATACATGTGCAATGATGTGCATCAACAAGGATTGGATGCAGTTCCCTCCATCAAGAGGCCAACAGGTGTCACTCCAGATGTGAGCATGAATATTATGCAGACAATGAAGCACACAAGCAAGGGATCAATCCTGATTTGAAACTCGGGGTGTGTACCTCCAGAAATCCAGAGCAAGGGTACCTGACATAGATCCTCCAAAAATTAAAAAATAACACAAAAGTGGCATAAGTTATTATGGATTCACAATCTCTTTTTTCAATGTTCACCAGTTAATGTGTTTTAAATTTCTAAGAAGACATTATGTGCACCCATTTTTACAGTAATGTAAACAACCAAGTAGCAGCTGTACAAATAAAGTGCAACGTATTACAGAATACACTAAGAAATGTCAACTGAGAATTCCTTCCTACCTGAATTTAGTTAAATTCCGGTTACTTACGTCTAATCTCAGATTCGGAATCTCTGAAATCGCACGAACCCATCTGAAATATTGTAATTCTTTGTCCCTCGTCTATCTGTTCATATTCCTCGACTGTTCCCAGCAAAATACAACTTTTTCGTTCAACATCAAATTCTGCAGCAACACAAAGTTTTGTACGAAGACAGGTGGCTGCGCAATGTATTTTGTCATGAACAACCACGTTTCCAATACTGTCCGATGTACTCTCCACCACCTTATCGCTAGCAGACCCGTAATAGAGATATTCTATGGCCACAGATAATTTTAGATACAATAATAGTAAGTTGAAAATGGCGATGAATCCTGCCATCTGTCTCAATATGATTCGAAGCTGATTTCGAAACTATTTATAAGGCATAACAAGCAAGTGAACTTGAAATCTACGAGCTGTACTCTTCAAGGAAAACAAGACCCAGTCGTTCAGAGATAGATTCTCATTCCATTTATTTTCCTCTCCGTCTTTTGGTGATTGTCACAGATCTGAATTTAACTAAAATATCTTGGATAAGTCGAATCAATAAAAATCTCTAAATTGGTAAGATTTTAATAAGATTCATTAAAAAAAGAAAAGAAATAAACGTTCACGCCAAATCCCGAAGAAAACAGAATTCACTATTACTACATTGAAATACAGGAAATACACATTGAGCAAATTGATTTTGAGAGTTTGATTAACGGCTCTGCAATTGTTTGAACGAAAGTTACTGAGCAAGGACGGCTGTCGGCGAAACAAATACATTTCTTAGCAGTTTATAAACACAATCAATCACTAAATCCAATAAATCCGACATGGAAGTTTGGATAGTTTACAAAGGATATGTGTGTCTTTCCCTCAACTGTTACAACAAGAAATCCTTTTCAGATTATTTCTAAGTTTATTTATATGAAACTCGACATTCACGTTAGTCCTATTATTGATAGCACTCCAGATTTTTATTCATATTTTCCATTTCACTCATTTTATTGATTTTATATCCAATCAACGACCCTTGAATCTATATGATAGTTATCACATTTTTGAAACTGTTTTATAATTTTCAAAGTGTTCTGCATTTTATAAGACAAGAAAAGAGTAAGTTTTTGAAGTTATCACTGTATGATTCATGTATTTCAGTCAGTGCTTAAAACTGCCCCGCTTATTCAACCTTTACATGTACATTTGCAAAGTTTTTTCTTTGCGAGTATGCCTGTTTTGCAGGATGTTTCCATTTGGCACCATGCATTGATTAATTTTAGAAGTACCTATACCTATCAGTTTGTGAGGTGTCAATACAATGTTACATGCTACGGTGAGCTGTGGGTGATCACTTCCAGATATTAGCAACATATCATATTGGTGTACTAGAATTCTCAAACCCATATTTATTTTCCATGTAGTGGGTCTGTGGTTCGATAGATGTAGATAATAGATGATAGTGGACAATGTAGTGCTACATCAAATGACTCTTACATGGGCAAAGCTATATTGTTGATGTTGACCCACCACACCAACAGGCTAATGTGGGAGACAGCTGTTTGCCATTCAATCCAAATTACCTTGTTGGAACAAGAATCAGACTACAATTCTACTGAATTCAATTTCAGGGGTTTTATTTTCTTTTTGCATAATCGGTTTGATGGAAACATTTCCCAAAATCCATTTGTTCACAAGTTTAAAAAGGCCTCATTATTATCTTTTCCTACATGTCTATTTTTTATGTGAATGCAATTACTGCCCACTTCCAATATGTACACAATGCCTTGTATCAGCCAAAAATATTGATTCCATTTCAGTTGATTCAATGTCTATATAATAATGTCCAGTAGACGAAATTACTTCAGACAAAGCGTCATTATTTCTGGCACTATTACAAAACCAGACTCGTAGAATCGATCGGAATTTAGGTGAAATGTGACAGGGAAATGTCGTAAATTTCACAGCAAAAATGTCCCATTGTAGCGAAATCCCTAATAAAAGCGGCGCTCTGTCTGTAAACGGTTCAATTCTTTCCCAATTTGTCTAAAGACGAATTATCATTGGAACTGGATGGGTACACAACTAACCTGGACCTCCCCGCATATCTGTCTGCCCAACGTTTGAAGGCCATGCAGATAAATCTACACAATGGAGATTTATGTAGATCTGACATTATATTCGTAGTATGGTTGTTCTTTTTCAGAAAAATATCATGTTCTGAATATATACAATTAAATCCTTTCAAAGGAGGATGCCGATGGGTCCTGAAATAGCCAGCAAAGTCTGTTTATTTTTTAAAATAAATCAATCAAAAGATGTTGAAGATCGCAGTTTGAATGTGTTATTCGCAAAATCGCAAGGGATTTTAAATTTAGTTTGAACATGCACGTATCTAGCAAAGTAAACAAATTGGATTTTAGTGTAGATCTAGTATTGAACCAATCAGTGCAAAAGATATTTGCATTTAAGAAACAAAACTACATTGAAAAATCAAATTGAATACTAATATGTTCAGGTACGTTAAATGCCAATACGCTATTATACGAACTCTTTTGTTTCCAACTAAATTTCAGAAATAGAAGAAATAGTTAACATTTCAGAACACTGTCACATATTGTTTGATAAGAGAATGATTCTGATTGGTCTCACCGTATAAGTTGCAAGTATTAATTGGTCCACCTACTTTTCATAATGAAAGTTAAGGAAATATAGCTGAATAATAAAGTCTTCCTGCGTGACCGCAAGAGGCGTACCGCTCGCAGCGTCATAGATTCACTTGCTTTCTATGTTCTGTCCGGGGAGGGGTATACCTATCCCAGGCTGGGGTAACCCTCTAGACAGGACAGGGGGTACTCCTGGACAGGACGGAGGACAGGACTTTGGGAAGGACCAGTGACAGAACTGGGGTAACCCCCCACCCCTCGCAGAAAAGATCTGGAACCAGGGACCGGGGAAGGAACCTGGGACCAAGGACCATGGGGTACATCCCCAGTGAAAAAACTGAAAACATTACCATCCCGTCGTACTACGTAGCGGTTGGTAATGAAGTGGCTGACCTGATTAGTAAAGATGGATCACTCATATTGCAAAGGCAAACGCCTGGCACAACACGAATACCCAGTTATTTTGACGAGTAATAATTCATATTATCTTATTCACATTATCCATAATTGTCTTGTACTTAAAACTGAAAATCACGTATCGTGTCCGTTTTATTGTCCAAGGAGAGTGATTACTGTAATTTGCTGATTAACTTTGTGATAATTGAGAAATTTACGTTGTTTCAAACACCAATAATCATGCGACATGAACATTATGCAGATAATAACGATATTTTATAAACACACAATATTGTGAATTTTACGAAGAATTATACAAGTTTATTTTCTGTAGGTGGTTCCAGACAGTTTATTCCTTGAAGGGCCGTAGGCAAAGCTTAGAACAATTCATTACCCAAAAATATATCCATTTATTTCATTAAAATCATCGGCTAGTAGCCAATTAAAAAGCTTTTGAAGTCGGCGCTACGCGCGTCTTATTTTTAACAAGTATACTACAGATATAGAATTACACTATATTTCTTGGATTACATTTTTCTTTTGAATTCACCATTGTTTTCTGTCAAGTACCATCGCTTATGTGTATCCCATGTCAATGAAGACAATGCTATGGAGGTAGGAAATTGGTTCGGACAATGGCCGCGTATTATTTTTCAGAAATTAGATTAGAAAATTGATATTATCACTCAAAAAATTTCGCCCGGTTTTCTTTCAGACTTTGTGTGCGAGAACAAATGAACAATGACAAAAAATTTTCATTCCTTGAATTAAATACATTAATATTAGTGATTAGATATTGCAGTTATTATATGAAGATGTTTACTTTACATATGGAACAGGTGCCAGGAATAAGAACGTAACATCAGTTAATATCCTCAAATTATAATTACTTCCCACGTAATTGCCTGCTAAGAAGTCATTAATAATATTTCCAGAACGTATTGCACAAATGGGGGGAGTTCCTGAATTTGTGACGTCACAATGAATTGCGTCATTGTTTAACTCACTTTGACTTTTGCACCTGATGACTTTCATAACTAAATAAACGATTATAAATGTGGTGGTAGAATACATTTTATTTAAAAAATGTGTCAATTTTTTCTATTTTCAGGTAAGTGCCTTTAAATCCACAAACTTTGATCCACTCAGATCAACAGTCCACGCAGTGAGTATGTTTTGAGGTTTTCCGCCTGGTACAGGTGATGAATTTTGAATTTTCAAGGCCAGACAACAAGTCATTCATTCCACTTGGATGGAACCCTCGGTCTGTTTACAATGTCATATATAATCCACAGAAGTTTTGCCGCGCGGTCTGTTCAGTTACAAGTTGTACATCAGGAAACCGGAGAATTTATTGACGCCAATACCGTTAGTGTAGATTTCTCCCGGGTTGTAGAAGCTTGTTACCACGTAAACCTTGTCTCCTGGCGCCATCTGTACCACTGTGTTGCAGGATGATGACGCATGATCTTTGGCGAGAACATGACAGATCACCTGTAACAGCAAAACAAACACAAGCTTTAGGTCCGACAAGGGAGGGTACCCCAGTTCTGCGACAATACCTGCCAGGAGGGGGGCGGGTCCCCAGCCAGGATGGCCCCCAGCCAGGATAGGGGTAACCCAGCCAGGTTACATCTTGGGTGGTCTCTTTTCTGTCTCTTCAGAATTATCATTCGATTTTTGAAATAAGTTAAGAAAGACCACTGACCAAAAGTTTGATTGGAATTGAAACCAAACCCTAGGATCACAAGGCCAATGCTTTGCCATATAAACCACTGGGCGTGCTATGCTAGCCATGCTTCAAATTCAGCTAATCAAACCAGTTGGAGGAAAAAGCCTAAATTAAGGGAACACACGTTTAATCTTATCGGTAGATTAAATCAGTCTGTTAATTGGATTAACTGAATTTGCCCTCATTTGAAAAGGTTCTTAAGAATTTAGTTTTTGCTTAAATTTTATTCTTATCACCAACTTCAGATCATATCTCTCCGCAAATTATTATCGATAGTTCTGGAAACAGAGATTTAAAGATTAAGCTGAGCAAGTAACAACCAGTGACCCCATGTCGAAAGTTCACAAAATTCTCACTTTTCCGTAAATATTTTCACAATGGTTATCTTGTGAAGGTTTAGTCAAAATTTTCTGTCTAAATCACAATTAAAAATATTTTTCACAGATAACCAATAAAACTATTTACGGATTAGTCAGGATATTCTGAACTTCTAATACATAAGTTCTCTTGCTTTAGATATTAAAAGAATAAATCACTGACTTCATTAGTTGCACTTCGAGAAACTCGCATTATTAACTGTACTCGTATATAAGATCTTGCTCTGACTGCCATTGACAACTGATACACTCCTCCTATGGATGTCGTAAAGTAGCCTACAAAGAAAAGGTGTGTTACTTCTGAATATGTCAAGTAATTGATGGCCAACATATAAAAGATGTTATTGTATTGGTCAAAAAATTAATTTCTGCAAAAGACAACTTAAACGTTTCTCCACCTCACCACGGAAACGGGCCCGGTGTTAGTTGTGTGTTACCAGTGATTCATGGTAATTACCCCTGAAGCGTCAACATATATATATATGTCAAGCCACAAAGGCGTGGAGGTACACCTTGTGGCCTTCTACTCTACACAAGCCTCTCCCCATGTAGGAGAGGCGGGAAGCTTCGGCAAAGGTCGTTAAACTACAAACCTCCTACCAAAAAGGTGGTGGCAGGTACACGGGTCCGGCAGCAGCTTGTTAACCAAGTAGACATGTTGAAGACAATAATAAGGAGGTGGCAGCTCCAATTGAAGTGGCTGCACAACCTGCAGGAGAGCCTTGAATCTTTGTGACAGCAAATACCAGCAGTTGATGCAGTAGCACTGATTGCCAGTGTACAAGTGTGCTGAGGGCAGAGTCACACCAGCTTTTATACTAGGTGTGATGTCATAATGCAAGGAGCAAAAGAATGTTACGGGCTCACAGGCAGACTCACATTCAATTGGCCAGGCACACCCTGATCACGTGAAGCATGTGTGACATAAGTGGTGGGAAAGCCACTCATTGATCAGGCATGCCCTGGCAACCATGATGTGGATGACGCAAGGAATACATCCTGTAAGGATGGCAATGCTCATATGAGGAGCATTCTGGATGTAGATCTAGAAGGCTCCATTGGAGTCGTGTAGACTCCCAAGCTCCGGAAAAGCCTATCTCTTCAAAAGAAAAGGCTTGCCTCTTCAAACAGGAAGGCTTGCCTTCCCAAGAGAGGCGCTGTTCATATGGGGTAATGGATCTCTACAGGGAGATCTCCTGGAAGCACTCGCAGCCCACAGAAATCAAGGTGGCAGGCCTTTCAGCAGCACCACATATAGAAACGACGTTGTGTCATTGACACAATTGCTGACACGTAGAGTCTAAATGATGTAATGCCAACATTCTCGTGTAAACAAATTTCAACCAACGAATGCAGGTTAAAATTTGCCTAATTATCATAAAACTGCCATCTAAAAGGCCCATCTCTCTCTTGGGACAGGACATTACGAACAAGTGGTAAAATCAAGAAAACGAATAGTTCATCATTAATTCATTTGTCTTTGATCACATAATTGATCAAATTTGCAATGTATTCTTGGATTAAAACTAATGGTCACACTTATTTCTTCAGCGTGCGCTGAATTTTTTGCAAAATAGTCATTTCTACTATTTGGTTTTTCATGCCCATTACATCAAGCAACTTAACAAAGTCGGCTGCACTCATTTACAAAATGTTGGCGAGTTGCAAAAATCAAGCACAATCGACGTCACGCTGTCCAGAAAGGAGTATCATTATTGATAAGATTCGGTACCTGTACTGGAGTTGTACCCGTTGCGAAGATTCAGCTGGATGTGATTGTATTTCATCACTGTTCCAGGACCAATTGATGAGTATTCAGGTATTCCCCCAACCGAAAAAAAATTCACATCAAAGGCGTCAACAAAATCTGAAAAAATACGACATAGTGAAAAGTCACAATAGGCGGGCTCTGTGCTATGACATTATGGCGTCATGATGACATTCAGTGAAAACAAATTCTCACCAATGACTGCAACCTAATGTAGACCTACTAATTATAAAAGTACCAAGGTATTCTCCAAAATTCCTAGGTCCCTCATTCAATCACTAAGCTGACTCTAAACGAGCCAGCAAAAGACTTTTTCTTCTCGTAAGAAATTGTGGAGGGAGGCGAGAAAAGGCCGGGTGAAATAAAAATAGTTTTTACACAAGTCATCATGTTTGACGGCAAGAGGCGAGCGCCCATGGTGCCGGGAGTCCTCCTGTTTGGGGTACCAGGCCGGAAGGGGGAGGGTATCACCCAGATACAGTCCTCCTGTATCCGGGGAGTGTGAGGGGTACATCCTCCCCAGCCCGGACCTTGACAAGGGGTACCCCTATCCCCTCCACCGCCCAGACCTGGACTGGGGGTACCCCATGGACAGGATCAGAGACAGAACCAGTGACAGGACTACAGGTAGAACCAGGGGTATCCCACTGTGAACAGACAAACTGAAAACATAACTTTCCCTTCGTCAGAGAGGAGAGTGTCAGAGCTGAATGGCAAAGGTCCCAGGCTCAATCCTCACTGTGGCAACATTTTGTTCCTGGAAACTTTGTCACACAAAGCCAATACTGTCATTATTGCCAATTGCGACTTTTTTGTAAAAACGCCGAGTAGTTAAACACACATGATGAACGAGCATCGTTTACAACTGACCAGCTACATTTGCAACTCCCGAGTTACTGTCACACTTGATGAAGCACTCGTTCACCCTCGAGTAATCATAGTAGTGGTTGATACATTTCACACATTCCGAAAGACCCTGACTTAGAAATAAAGATTACGTCATGATAATTGTTGCGACACCTTGAACAAATTTACTCAAAAGATACTTTCCACGTACTTCTTTCACTGCCCTCGAGGTTATTTTACCAGTCGAATGAACCATGTCCTCGAGGCAAAGATACATAGCCTCTGCTCAGTTGCAGAGGGTAGGTAATAAATATGCCCTTGAGGCCACAGTTGTTATGGAAACTGGTTAGTGAAGGTTTAGTGAATAGCATTGATAAGGTCTATATAAAATCAATTTTTAAGTATTATGTAAATATTAAAGTTAACATCTTACCATTAGTGTAAAAAATAAAAGTAAGTAAAAGAAAACACCAGCATTTTACACTGTTTAGACCTCCCATCATATGTCACCGACACTTAGTTATTTTTCCTGTCCTTATGGATCATTTATAGCAATAAGGTTTCCAATGCAAAGCAAAATAGAGTGAAGCAAAATCTATAAAATAGTATGAATTATAGATGAATGTTTCATATCTGACACATTGCATATAGAAATTCAATGATCAAGAATATGAAATGCGGGTTAAGGATTCAAAAATTTACTCACGAGTAATGCATTCAGCCAATAACGACATTGGAAATGTGTGTGAAAAGGGATCTAACTGATTCTAACAGATAGAACTTTTTTCCAAAATATGTACTTGCTTTTCTGCAATTTTCCTTCAAAATAATTCGTAAAATCATGCCAAGAGTCCCTAATAGAAGTACGAAAGAAACACTTCTCAGAAAACTATAACACATTTGTTTAGTACGCTCAAATAGCACAAAAAATGGAATTAATAGAATATATACTCTGACATATTGTTTATAAAATTCGAAAAAGCTGACAATTTGATCGCAAAAAGTACCACACAGTAAAAGGTGAATCCCATTCACCAGAAGCAATTTATTTTTAATGAACTAATCTATCAAAGGTATTGATTGATGGTGTGGAAATTGTTTACAGCTAAGCAATACTTGACACTTGGAATAAACTTTGCAGCAAATGTTTTGGATAAGTTCCGGTTTATCCAGATAGTCCAAATTCCTGAAGGTGACTATTACTAGATACAAATTAGATGTATCTGTGACCAAATTTATAAACCATTAACTACCCATAAATTTGATAATTCTTAATGTTCAGTCAAAAAGGCTGTTGGAAAGGAAATACCTAGGAGATCGGGCTAGTTTGATTCAAACCCATCCTTGGTCTGGTTCACCTTGGTGGGGTGAATAGAGCTTGATAATAATTCATTGTCAGTGACAGTTTCCTAGCATACACTGAAACCTGCACATATTTACTGGCTCGCTTAGAGTCAGCTTAGTGATTGATTCGGGGAAGGGGAACAGGGGATTTGGGGAAATGTTCTGGCAGTTTTATGATAATTAAGTGGATAATCAGGAAATTTGTTTGTGAGTGACGTGACGTCGTGACATGTCACGGTGTCGTGATACGCCACATAGCAACGTTTGTTGTACGAGCCAGCAATCTGTAAAGATTTACTTTCAGCACGTAATTTTCAATTTTTATTGAATTTACAAAATGAAATTGTAGTGACATTGTTTGTGCATCAACGGTATTCCATCACTTTGTACGTGTGTTATTGTACGTATTTGTTTGGTCTGTAATCTTTGAACTACGTCAGTGAGTAACTTCATTTTGAATCTACAAGAACTTTCGGCGTCAAGCTTGAGGACCATAATCATTGAATCAGGGTCAACGTTAAATGAATAACAAAAACATTTCGCATAATTTCTACTGCCACATCTTTGTATGCATTCCACTGAAGCTTGCCCAAGAGTCACAGTCATCTCAACGTCCAATGACAATGCCAATTAATGTCATGTCATATGAAGATTAAATTTTTGGTGTCATTTTTTTGTTTTAAGCAGATAATACTCCTCCGACTGTAGTGCATTATTGTCCCACATAGCTTGACTACAGTGCATAGATCAGATGCCCAGAGAATCTGTTTTGTGATGAACCTGGAGCAAACATTACTCCTGGATTGAAGTACTGGGACACCACATGGACCTTGTCTCCTGGCGACATCTGGAGTCTTACGTCACATGATGCTGTCTGGTAGTCTTTGATCTGCATACGGCATATTTCCTAAAATATTTCAATTTTTTATTGAAGGAAGGAGTTAAGAAACTTGATAAGATATTTTATGGGAATGAGGCCATGAATGCAGATTTTCACTTTTGTTAATGTAGAAATGGCAATCATTCTGGATTTCTACAGTTGTAACAGTTCACTTGGAAATTGCTGTAGAGTTAGTGAAAGTCTTACTTCAGTCGTTTCATTTACTCTAGATATCATCATGGCTAACTGTATCCCAGTTTTAGCCTGAACAATCATTGTCAAGAGGTAAACTCCCGATACTGATGCCGTGAAATATCCTGAAGAATCCCAAGAAGACCAAT
The DNA here is from genome assembly GCA_038406175.1 of Haplosyllis leylae. Taxonomy (NCBI): domain Eukaryota; kingdom Metazoa; phylum Annelida; class Polychaeta; order Phyllodocida; family Syllidae; genus Haplosyllis; species Haplosyllis leylae. The sequence continues at coordinate 5,903 of JBCAUG010135102.1, read as the reverse complement.
TATACATGCTGAATATAATTTGGAGATAATAAAATTGTAAGAGGTCAAAAACAAAGAGTTAATATTTCTCTGACAGATGTCAATGTTTTTGCAACGGATGTTAATGTTTCTATTACAGATGTTAGATGTTAATGTTTCTGTGTGCTTTGCGTTTCGTCTCCCTGTTACTGTTTCTGAAGGTGGTTGGGGGTTCCTTCTTGCATGATCCTTCCCACTGAAATGAGCGGGAGAACGGAGAACCCGATCCCATCTTGTCCCAGTGTATCATAGGTTAGGGACCCCCATGTGAACAGACCGACAGAATTGAAAACATTACCTTCCCTCGTACTGCGTACGTGGTGGGTATTTAAACACAAAACAAGGTGAATGCGATAGACTGAGAGTTGTAGTCATGACTGAAATTAGTATATACCTGAGGTGGCGTTGTATCCGTTTCGAAGATCAAGTCTAATGTAACTGTATTTGACCACTGCTCCTTGAGAAAATGCAGCCTCACCAGAATTTGTCACAAAACTAACATCAAACGCATCCATGAAATCTGAATCAGTTACAGGTTGTACAAGTGTGAGAACAAAAATGAAGTGTCACAAGGGTTGTCCTGGTGTAGCACGGGCTTTGAAAAAAAACCTTAGGTCTGGATTATAGAAGGAAGTCAGTAATTGTTTCAATTTACACAAAAAATGATCATGGTTAGTGGGAGTATTATCCCAACATCAAACCTCAAAAGGAGCGAGACCCAGATAGAAAAGCAGATGCACGGTCTCAAAACCGTTGCAAGCGGTCACCTACACATTTGAAGTTGAGAGCCCAACGGAATCCAACCAAGATCCAGTCTGGTGCACAGCCAATGACCTTACCAGGCTACTGTAGTCAATCAGGGTTCAGTTCCAGTCAGTACTTAAGGCTTTACACAACACAGTGCAATAGCTTAAAGGTTGGTCAGAGCTTAAGAGCCAAGACACCAACTGGCTTAAATGCTGGAGGCTTAAATGTTGTTGCTACTGGAGAGTACCAACCATCAAAATTTGTACATAACCAGCAATAAATAGTTAAACTGAAGTACTGAAGTCAACTCCTGTTTGTGCTGAACAGATGTAAGATCTATCCAGAGATCTTTGGTAACCGAGGTAAATTGCCTGTTGCATCTACAGTCGCAGTTTCAACTGAGACCACCATACACCAACCGGAAAAGGACCTGGCACAAAATAAATAAGTAAATAAAAATACCTATCGTTAAGTTTACTCACCCATAGGATTTGCAATTTCACCACATTTTATGTAGCAGTTGTTCATGGTGGACCAATCATAGTAATGGCTGACACACTTCACACAATCAGAGATAACCTGACCTAAGAAGCAAATCAAATCCTCAAATTTACGCTAAATTAATCAAATTTAAACGAAAAATAGAAACTCAGTTTTCTACCTGTTGTTTCCGGGACGAAGATGACAGGAAATAGAATCAAAGGCCACCATTTTGCCCCGCTGAAAGGGGTCCGCGTCTGCAAAGTTGTAACTGGCATCTTTTCTTGATAGTCTTGACTGAAAAAAATGAACTTTATTTGTTGAAGAAATGAAGAGAAAAAGGTGAACGTTGTGAACGAAACCTTACCTGGTAGTATTTGAAATGATTCTGCCCGTGTTATTACACTGTATGTGTCACACATTGAACGAAAATATCAAAGCTGATAAAATATGAATATGTAACATAAATTATGTAGGTTAGAAAAGTTAAAAGTCATTGGTTCTTACTGACGATAATTACTTATGATACATGCTGGCAAACATTTTATGATTTTTCTGAATTATATATATAGAAATGGAAAGGATTGTCTCTCTCTCTCTTCCAAGTGCACTCAACAGGGAATATCTGGGCGGCAGCGGGAATTAAAACCAACCACATAGGAAGTACGGGGCAAGTAATGTTTTCACAGGTGTCTGTCAAGAACGGGGAGGGGGTAGGGTACATTTTGTCCTTATCCTCCCGGGGGAGGGGGCAAGGGTAGGTTACATCTAGTCCTGATCCTGCCTGGTAGAGGGGAGTGGAGGTCGAGTGGGTGGGTATCCTGACCAGATGACCCCCTATCCCCAGCTAGTTTTGGTCAGGGGTACCCTGACCAAACAATTGACGCTTCATTGGTCTGAACAGCACTTTTAATGCATTTTTAACTATTGAAAGTTTTCTGTTTTCCTACACACAGTTGACTCTCCATTGCATAATGGTCATAACCGTTGTCTGAAAATGTGACTTGGCCATTTGTTAGTTGAATTAGATTAATGTTCAAAATAAAATAAGAAAGACTCCATTGTTGATGCTAATCAGGAAGAACCCATAGCCCTATACAGTGCATTTGATTATAATCAAACAAAGTCATCTATCAATTTACGGCACGAAGTCAATGTTATGAATAAATTATGCCGTCAATAAATTATTGAATATTATTGGACAAATTTTTGTCCATGCATTGGATATACTATAATTTCAACTCCTCGGGTTTTTCACAAGCAAATACACGAAGGGATTGTGTCAATCAGTGGGTCAAGGGATCTCGTTGAAAATTCAGACCAACTAAGAAATCACCTCGGAAGATTTAAATGGATCTAGTGCAATCAGATACAGAAGAAAAGAAAGTTGACCTTGCGAAAAAGAAACAATGACGTCCAATCTGACGAGAAAACGAAACAATAGGCAAATTTTAAACGTGTTCAGAGCAAGATGAAAAAAATTGATGGAAATACTGTTTCCTTTACAGTCCTCCAGAATTCTTTACTCGCTCATAAAATTGACTTGTTGGTGGCTCGTTAGAGTCACCTTATTGGTTGCATCAAGGGACCCTTAACATCCTATCCCAGCTCTTAACATGAACCTTTAGCAGTTTTATGAAAATTAGGCCTACTTTAACCTGCAGTCATTGGTTAGAATTTGTTTACACATAATGCTGCCGTGACGTCATTTTTCATGTGCTACCAATTGGGTCAAGGACGCAACGTCATTTTTATTTGTTGATGGAGCTTTATCGCTTTCATGTCAAGCTAAATAATGCAGGGCATCAATGATGTCATTTACCCAGCCCTCAAACCTCCCTACCCCGCCCCACCCCACCACCCCGTGTCTTAAAGTAAATTTGGGATTTGTAGTTTACACCGCTTTGGTATTTTTCTTCCACTAATTAAAGATAAAGAAGAAATTAAATTAAGCTGTTCAACATTTTTTTTTTATTCTAGGAGCACTCACATTTCATAAATTTCACAAAAGTGCCAGTGATGCAGGCGAACAAATTTTCAGTAGAAGAGACGTCTGCAAAAACTTGCTCAGAAGGGGAAATGACAGGAATTGTAAATGACCGTTATGAACATTGAATAAGAAGGCCATCTACCATTATCTATAAGTGCAATCACTGCGATTGCAATGGAGCTCATTCAGGCATGACAGCCCAATGCTGCCAGCAGTCACACATTTGCACTGAAAAGTTGATTCCAAAAATAACATTGCGTCTATGGGCCAATTTCCTCAACTGGTTTACATTTTTTTTTCTTGGAATACATAATATCAACTACATCGGCACTATGTTCGCATTGACAGATAGAAAGCAGAAAGTTTAATCTTGTGCAGTCACAAACAATTGTGTTGTCCTTATTTTGTATTACATTCGCTTAATTAGAAGAATTAAACTAATTGAACTAGAATCAGTCAAGCATGACTGAAAGCTACTGAAAATTACACCACGGTCTCTGGTTTGCCTTTTGTTCTTTCCGTGAATTAAATTGCACGAAGGCATTACAGGGGGAACAATTGTTTATTTCAGTACCTTGACTACATGATGCACATTAGGACAATGGCACAATGGCAAAAATGAGACAATGAACAAACTTTTCAGAAACATTATCGAGTGACATATCAAACAACTCAGTGCATGAATGCCTTTCAGGGGGGGTGCCAATGGCACACTCCGGTCTTCCTACTTGGCAAAAAGGCAATTACTCACAACTTTCCGCTGCTTGTCCAAGGTCCTCTTGTATGATCGCACTGCCAGTGACCTATGTCCACTTATTTCTTGGATAATCTGCTCATCTATGTTGTTTCTGTATAATTTAGTGCAGGCAGTCGACCTCAGAGAGTGGTTTGAGTAGAAGCCTGGCAGACCAGCATCTCTGCAAATGGTCTTTATCACATCCCTGAGTCTGTTGACACCTGCTGGCTTGTTCACATACCATGCCTTCCCAAAATATTTGCGACGAGGTTGCAGGTAGAATGCAGGGCAGGTTCTGGTCTTGGGGACCAAACTGATGTATTTGATGATAATATGCAGTGGACACCTGTCTGGGTCATCGATGGCATACAGGTCTACTTCCTTCACTTGTAACTTTTTCTGTTTTATTCCACCCTTGTTAGTCTTCAGACCAACATCTTCGGTGTAGGTCAGAAACACTTCCCCATCATCATCCTTCATAAACTTGAACTGCGGGTTGAATCCAATGCCACGGAGAGCCCTATGCTCCTTGCCTGCCCACAAGGCAAAGCCTTTGCCAATTACATAAACCACTGTGTCTAACAGTTGACTGGGGTTAGACATCCCCAAGTAGCCAAGAGACCAAAGAAGGTCCTCATCCATTGCCATCAAAACCTCTGCTTTTCGGACTGAAACACCTACTCCTTGCTGTGTCCTTGCCTTCATAACATTGTCTAAGGTATATTTCAAGGTGGCAAATGTTTCATTATTCACAATTTTCCAGGGGAATCCCATGGACTCCAGATGGAATTGCACACAAATAACTATCTCATATAGTGTCTTGCCAGGAAAGTCTGATCCGTCTACCTTTTTCACCTTGGTTACAAATCTGCACATTGCAAACATCAAACTCTCCCTAGTAATAGTGGCCTTGTCATCTAAATCACAATCAATTTTTTCCAGACCCAAGTGATGCCTGTAGGCTCTACACTGCCTGTACATTTTAGTAACCCACCTCACTTTCTTCTTAGTTTCCTCGGAAAAACTTTTAGATCTATGGCCATGGATCACCATGAGAGCAGTATTGGGAAGAGGCTCATTGAAGGCGTGGCTGACAGCAGGGGGACACGTGGAGCTCAAATGGCTCTCTCCTGTGTCATTCACTTCCCACTTGTACTCCTTGTTACTAGATGTAAAAATCAGTTCATTGCCTGGTCTTACCAACTTGGCACTCCCCGTACACCCTGCCCCTGGCTCAAAAATGTACATATTGCCTTCCTCGTCAAATTGAAAATACTGAACAGTCTCTGGCTGGTGGTCCCTGAAAGGCAAAAAATAATTCACTTGCAGACAAAGGCCATTAACAGACCCATCTGTTAACTATGTTCTGAACCAGTAACAAGCAAAGCAATAAATACCTTTGGTCCATCTCAATCTGTTCTACAGCATTGTACAAAGTGTCATCGTCTAGTGATATATCTTCAATCAAGGTTCATACCGTTCGATTGTTTCAACGGCATGAACAAGGTCACTGTTATTCATATTGCTGGTCCACAAATTGGCAAATTCATAGAAATCTCTGCTAAAAATGTCTCTAAGGTAAACAGGGTCCCAGTCCCTATCAGCAAGGAAAGCCTCGTCACTCAAATCCATGTCAAATTGGCAAATGAAGGCCATCAATACAAAGGCAACACCAGTCGAAGCAGTGCTCATAACATCCTACTCAAGCCACCCCAAATGAAAGGCACTCATGCAGTCATGTAGTCAGAATGGCAATTTAATTCACAGAAAGAACAAAAGGCAAACCAGTGAAAGTGGCTAGAATCCCAAAGTTGCGTAGCACGTAGTAATCATGTAAATACTGTGGTGTGTAATTAGTAGAAACCTTTTAGTGTAACAAGTATGGTACTTCAGTAAAGAGGTATAATCATTTATCACGTAGTCAACAGTCAT
>JBCAUG010134992.1:0-20883 GCA_038406175.1 Haplosyllis leylae | reverse complement strand
GCTAAATAAGGAAAATATTTGTCTCGGCTGAATACTGCGCAATTTGTTTTACCATGTCCATTTTAGTTTATAATAAATAATCTATGTTTCTTTACACATTTACTCGTGTACAGGTCTGGTATTGTTCCAAGTAACAAATACATGAATAGAATTTGTATTCTGAAGGATGATGTTGTGGTAGTAGTGCAAGTTTTTTTTTTTGATGGGGACAGATGAAGATTGATGACTGAATTTTTTGTCACAAAAAGCTTTACTTTCAGCTTTGACCTTTTCAGTACCCCCTTCTTTTGTTTGCGAAAAAGAAACTAATTGCTCCGAAAGGAGCAAATCGCTTAATACAGTTGCGTCTGTTGTCATATTAAATAAATTGTTAGAAACAGAAAGATAAAGCTCAGACCGAGGCTTCTTGATGACTATTGTGAAATGATAATCCACAGGAAAGCTTAGTTTATATTTATATTTTTAGATGTCACTATTTTCCTGCAGTAAAACTGTAGAAGGGAGATACGAATTGAAGATTGACATGTTGAGAAATTTGGTAATCAAAATGTCATATTTTTCTAGTCTGCTAAATGTCAAAAGGGCGTCTTCAATTTTATAAGTGAAGACGATAGATTTTTGTGATGCAACAGACAATAAACGATTTTTGGACAGTATCTACATGTAAATACACCTATGCAATGTGCTATCACCGGATACCTGAAGAGATGTGCATGTAAAACAAACATCAGTAACAATTAATGTACAAACAGTTTATTAAGTGGCCAATACATCATAAATTATGGGTCATGAGGTAGATCATTGTACAGTGGCCAAATTGCCACAAAAGGACTTCAAACAACTGCATATTTACCAACAAATTGACTGCTTTCTGGATGCAAATTGTGTTTCCTTTTCAGGGTGTCGAGAGGTAAGTTGACAACAAAAGACTAGTTGTTGTTGAATCAACAGTTTTGATCACTTCTTTGTTCAAATTTGTTTACAGAATTATGTGAAAATAAGTAAACTAGAATTCTGCTTTGCTTAATTTTTGATTCATGTTTCCCCACAACTGGAATTCTAGATTACCCACTTTTGTAATTCCCCCAAACCAATATTCCAGCTTACAGCACATTTTAATGTAAAATTTTGAAGCAATTGCCATTGGCAGCGTTGTCAAATAATTGGTAATAAATAATTATACCAAGGTCTGTGCAATAAATTCACATGTTTTAAAGCATGAGGCGTGGGTATAATCTCGTGTTGTCGTTAATGCCCATTTTCGCCAGACTTTTGAGATCACTGAAGGTCATTAAGTCACCCATTATGGGAAATTATCCTATTATGTGGGATCCATGAGCTTAGAACCCATAGGAATTCATTCCATTTACTTTAAGCTCTGTAAATCATATGTTTGTGTTATGTAGAGATCAGAGTGTGTAATAGGGGATTACGATGACGAAGTCAGTGCAGAGCGAATGGGTACAAATCGTGAAAGTGCCAATAAGCTTCTTTTTTATTCCTAAGCCGAAGTTTCTTGTCACAAAATGTTAGCTTTTTTAACATAAGACGAACCCTAATCTAGCACTTGATTGCTATTTGAAATCTCAGTTAATTTTGTATGTGTGTAAACGTCTTTTGTGAAGAACAGTAACATCTGGTTGGAATCAGTGTGTTATTAAAAAAGTATCATTTTTTATAAACATGACGTCTTTATCTTAAAAGGTGATGACATTTATTACGCTATAGATTGTATAAAAAGGGTCTTAAATATCACTTATCTTCCACCATAAAACATTTCATACGAAGGCGAGACATAAAAGTGTCTGTCGGTTAAAAGGCTAATTGTTCTGAAAACTCGAGTTGTCAAAGGGAAACAGATCGTGACATCTTCGGTAAGGGCCACAAAATTCAAAAATTAGTTTTTTTCTTATTTTCCTCTTGAAATGAACTTTGTACACGTGCTTTGTAATTCACGAATTGCCATTATGTCTGAGTGTAGTTGTCTCTTGCGACACTTCAAATTCGTGATACCAAATATAATGTTGGCTATTTCAATTTTCTGGAGGCTTCTAAGTCTGAATACATTGAAACCCATTAGATTCCGCCATACGGTGCTTAGCAATGCCAACGTCAAGTGATTATGAAGATAAAGTTCTGAAATCCTTGTAGCGTTTGATATTTGAATGACAAACTTCACATCTTTTGGTAAAAGAGAATCATTAAACTGAAGTTAAGAAGTTAAAGAACCAACATTCGGAATGTGACGTCCATTGATCTGCCCACTCAAGATGTTTTTTCTTCATGTCTGCAAAAGCCCAAAGGTAACGGGACTTAAAATTCTCCAGATAGGCTTGAAGACTTCACAAATTGCTTCCTCAGAAAGTGTCGCATCTTCTAATTATTTTCAACCAGCATGCAGCTTTACAGATTTGAGTAATTTAGAAAATAAATGACATATTTTAAGACTAAAATAAAAAGCTTCCAACAACCCATTTATTATTTACACTCAAGCCGTAATTTAAAGTTCGGAGGAGGTAGAACCATATTCCATCCTTTCTTGAACTTCAGTGACATTTTGATATCACCAAACTTCGGCACGAAAGTTCTTAGAAAAAGGAATGCAAAGGTGATGTTGCTGTGTATGGGCGGTTAGGTGCTCGGCATGTGAACCGTTCCTAATTTAGTGGTTAATACGACGCGATTCTCCAGACATGGAAGTCTGGTGGCACCAATATATATTAGAGTTTCTCAAACATATTACGTCACATTAAAGGTATACCTTTCCCACATTATCTGCACAAATTAAGGATGTATTCTCAATAATAAATACATTGCAATGAAACAGTATGCTTAATCATAAGCTTTGCAATAATAGTCTGATGAAATTCAAACCAAGTGCTCGCTTTTATCTGTTCCGAATTAGCACAAATGGGAAACACCATATCTTCTTTTTGGGCATGAGCTTGAAATGTTTTTCCTGATTGATTCTGATGAAAACATTACACAATAGCCTTCCAAAATTTCGCAGAAGGTATTCAATCACACGAAGTGTCATTTCACAACCTACTGGAGCACAAAGAGATCAGGCAAAGCACTGGTATCATTCCACTTCATGGGTCCTCACAGAACTCATGCAATGCATCCATTCTAAAAGATCTTTTCATGCAGGCACCACATATCTTAGGTCCCATGGAAATACAAATTGGCATGTTGTGTAAATAAGGACGAATAGTTGCACGTCGTAAATGTAACGGTTAACAACTAAAACGTCTTCAAAGAATTGTTTGACTTTTTAAAAATGATTGTTGACTCAAAAGTACATTGAAACTTGCTAATATGTGTTAATATGTTAGTATACTGGGTAAAGAATCATTTTCTGGTCAGATATATAGGATGCACAAGGTAAACATTTTCGCGTCACATTCCATGGCTTGCCTGAAGATACTAGATGGGCTATTAGTTATGGTCCCAAGACTTTAACTTTTGAGTACATGTAGACTGGATCAACTCTTACAGACTTTTTCGGCTCCGCACTAGTATGTTTCCATATAAAGTAAACTGTCCTTGCATGGCACCCGAATGCCTTACCACCCGACATATGATACTGAGAAAACATCTTGTGAGCATGGGAAAGCCAACTCAGGTGAGGATACATTGTGAATCTAATACGCATAAACAACCATTTATGACTTGGTCTTTTTAAGCATAACAGTTATATTTTCTCCTATGCTTTGCTACCAAGCAAAGAACATTGTAGTTTCAGATCTTTATCAAGTACATACTACCAACAGATGAAATGGTTTGTAATCATTTGGAACCAGCAAGAAACCTGACACATTGAACCTGTAAATCATTCCACAGGATACACCTTGACGGGACTATCTATGGCATTCACAGTAACTGATCATTCTGGGTCAAATAGCAGTAAAACCTTGAGGAGTCGCATTACCACACTCTGCGTCTTCTACATATGGCTATTTGTCCTGAGACATGTATAAATGAATGATACATAGCGACGCACCGCGGCGCTAATGATTCGTCTTGAAGAAAAGAAAAGTCCACGTTTCAGAACCAACCCCCATCTCAGCTGAACAAAACACTGCCTGGTTATCACGTTATATCTTACAAATAATACATCAGTACATTTGTAATGATAAAAACCTTTCAGAGTCTTTTTGAGAGAAAACTTTTTTCCCAAAATGCCATCATGGATCCAACGAAAGTGTTTATCTTTTTTTTTATATTTTCCTTTTTCACATATCTCTCTTCGTTCTGTTCAGGAGATCACACGCTTCTGATCACACTACAGATCACAATTTTGTGACAGTGACGTCCAACATCTATCACTGAGTTATTGAATTAGCTGTCCGTTACTTAAGTAATTTACGAAAGTCTGTAGATTGATCCTGGAAAGCTTTTCCTGAAGTACGTCAGAACGGTATTGGGTTTGGTCCAAGTTTCACACAATTGGGAACATGAATGTACAATGAGACAGTGGACTCCTCAAAATAACTTTCTTCCAGTTTTCTGCAATTTGCTATCAGTTTCAATACACTGTCTTCTATGCCTCGGGAAAAACGCCAACACAAGAATTCATCATAGACGACAGAGAATATCAATCAGGTTCAAGCCTTACTTGAAGTGAATAGAATCCAGCCTCAATGCTGATAATGATGTATTTTGTTCAAAGAAAAGCAGACAGAAGGTTAATCAACTTCCATAACACATCGCGGTGAATACCACAATACTCCAGCAGTTGAAGCCAAATAAAAAACCTCATCAAGAGTAAAGATTTTTCTGCTTCTGACGACAAGAATTTTTGCACGATTATGTTTCGGACTAAGTTTTGGCACCATTGGCGTTTCTGTAGGAGAACAAAATGGCCAGTGGAAAGACATTTTTGGTTTTAAGCAAACCACTCGGAGGGTCGTGAGCTCAGTTTATGTCATCCATGCATTCTGCAAAATATTCACACCATCTAAATAACCAACATAAAATATAATAAATCATCATAATTACTTTAAAAAAAATGAAAAATAGATCTAATATCCATATAAATAGATCTAACATTCCTATCAGCTGAATTATGGATGGATATCTTCAACATATGTAAACAACGCAATATGCCTGTAGTTCATAGATGACATTCGAGAATATATTAAAATTCATCGCAGATAAGATTATAAAATATAATATAGACTATTTAAATTTTAAATAGAAATTTTATCCAGGTTGAATGGCCGTGACCTTTACGGTGCAAGTCATATATTTTATTTCTAGGGTATCACAAAAACAGAATGAAAGGTAAAAGGTGACGTTTGCTCCATACATTCATCCATGTCTAAGCTAAAGTTGCATCTGCTTTCTGCAAAATGTAAATGGATTTACGCATTTGCTGGAAACCAAGAATTAATCAATAGTTATCCTGGTATCTGAAGTAAAATATGTTTCCACAAAAAGTTGGGGGATGAAACACGGAGGATGGCTTTCCATATTGATGGAATTCTCTCTCTCTAACAGCATTGCTTCAAACAGAAACTGCTTTTCCTGATCACAAGTTACACTTGTCAGATTTTGAGATGAAACAGTTTCCTGATAAATGTGGGTCTGTGTTATTTTCAGCTTTACTAAGCCTTTAGTATCCTACGTATTGCAGTAAATAGATATTAACAGAAAGGTTCTGATAATAAGACAAGGATGACAGATGTCTTATTATATCTCAATGAAGAAACAGTTTGTTGGGCCCAAAAACGGTACATGCTCAGTATATTCATTCTCTAAGTCAAATATTCCTGTTTTGTTCATTCTGTTTTCTCAGATACGTAAATGTGTATTATGTGGATTGTCAACATCAATGCATGCATTATATGGTAATATATAATTTGGGAAATTCCTTAGTAACTTTAGAGCTCTAATGCTTTTTATTGACTTAGATGCGACAAATTTTGGCTAAGAATCTTTCAAAGTTAATTTTAATTGAGAAGATTCATGCCTCAGGGCAAACTTGTAAAAACAAGTTACCCATACTAAAAGATACTAAATACTTGTTGACTTTAACAGGCCGGCTGAACGCTCGGTGTCTTTTCTGGGTATGCTACGGTTGTGACAATGTATTTCAGTTTACTTTAGAATATGCCTCTGTGTTGACAACTTACATATATTTGAAGATTCATGCTAATATTATACATTACTAATATTACGTGTCAATCAACATATTCAGGTTCCATCTCTCTTGTCGAGAAAATCTTTATGTAAATCTTTCTTTTTAGAAAGCTTCACTGTCACAAAACGAATCCCCATTCCCTTTAAGTTGTTCAACCACTTGGTCAAATAATCGTTCAGGTATTAACTTTTATGTGTCTCACGTTGCTCTCAGAACCGCATAAAATCCTGGTTCATTTTACATAACCTTTTGCAAACACCTAACATTGCCACATTTTTACTGAAAATCTCTACTTTTTTGCACCTACCTTGAGTGTGTGTGTAAATCTTTTCTTATGCCCATCCATTACTTCAAATTTTTAAAATGGTTCTTTTTACAAGAGATACAGTTGAAAAACATAGTTGTTGTTGGAACATGCCCTGAATTTTCCTTTGTATACTCGCCTTCAAATGATGTTCCCATTTACAACGGTTCTCATGGCTATACATTTCAAAGTCCGCAAACAATGAAATATAAAAAAATGTATTTACACAACAATTGGCAAATTCGTTTCTGGTGATAAGACCTGCATTGTGTCCATTGCCTTTGTTAACAAACCCCCCAGATGCACTTTACAAGAGCCCAATTTTCCTGGAGATAGGACACAATAATAACAGGTTAACTTATCTTCACATTTCTAATTACAAAACGTGGTTGAAAGTGATATGATTCTATGATGGTGAAAAAACCAACCAAGTGCACATGTCCGTGGTCTTTCAATTGGAAATTCAATTTCAGTTTTCATTTTTCCATATCTGTTTCTATTAAGATTGTAAAGTCATAAGGTTATCTTACCTGTCTCCATAACAACATGGGAAGAAAATCATCAGCAAGCAGGACAGACACCAGAACGTGAACTAGTGGTAGGAACACTCCGGTTGCTATGGCGATGTAAATTTTAAGTGGTAGTAATGCATAGACGAGAAAAACGACGAGGGTGATTTGCCAAACCCCTTCCGCGGGGGTGTAGAGTACTTGGGGTCGGTCACCGAAGTTCAGTGGGAGAGCAACGACGGAGAAACACATACACAACGCAAAAATAATGGCAGTTAGCACCACGAGATGAGATTCATTCATGTACCTTGAATGGATATAGACTAACAGCAATGATAATATCCCGCACATGGAAATATGATAAAGATTCTCCAGCGTCACCTTGGACAGGAAAACAAAGTTGAGTACTGAAAGGGTGGCACTCAAGATGATAAACAGCACCAGAAAAGCTACCACTGAGCTCAGTCTCAACTTGTAAATGTATCTTTGGTAAAGGGATTCCAATTCCTCATTCTCAAAGGAGTAGCGATGCAGTATTTTCTTCCATCTGCCCTTGTGACCTTCGGGATTCAGAGCGATTCCAATCCGGTGTCTCTCCATTCTGGATTTGTTTTTAAACCCACTTACTTCCACTTAAATCATCCAAAAATATATCCACAAGATGACTTAGCTCAGAGGAACATATTGCAAATATGCTGGGGTTTTATCCATTCAAGAGGCCATTTGCAAGGTTCTATTGTAATCGATAGGACTATTGTGGTTGCTATTGACATCTCTCATATCCTTTTGGGGGTAGCTCTTTCCTTAGTGTGACAACCTATCCTTCGAATTCTCATTCATTCAGTTTATGTTGATGTTTCCTTTCTGCTGTGATATCCAATAGCCGTCTTTGTTGCGGTCAGTCTAAAATCTGTAAAAGATAAATGTTATGCATCATGAATTTGTCAATGTTAAAATGTGAATGCAAAAAGTACCATACACAACAAGGACACAAAGTTTGCTGTTATACGTACGAACGAAGCAAATTCGACCAGAACAAAGCAATACAGAATACGCGATGCGATAGTAGAATGGTACATAAATCTTTATCCACGACATTCACTGGTCTATTGTTGACTGTTTACATCAACAGCAGATAAATAATGGATAATCCATTGGTTTTGTTATAAAACGGTAAAAGAGTTAAACACCAAAAGGTGTTGTTGGCTCATCCGTGTACCTCGTGTGAAGTGCTCCTGTAGCCTTGTTGTCAAGTTTTCAAATGGCAAACTAAACTAGACCACAGAGGTTATCACAATGATCCTATCAATGAAGGATATTACCATAAAGCTCTAGTCCTCACTTCTTATCCTCTTGAGATCTAAGTCTGCACTGAAATGCCTCAAGTTGGAGTTACAACAAAAGAGCAGAAATATTCCGGTGAGCTACGCTCAGACAGACATGTGTTGCATTTATAAGCCCAGGTAACATGTACGTGAATAACATAAAGAATGAATGTATGACCCACAAAGTTCGCAGTGAACACACACCTCCAGCAACTGCTGCTAGTTTTCAATGCACACCAACAAAAAATATCTTTTCACTGAAACATGGAGCATGGAAGCGCGTACATGGTCTGGGGTGCTGTTGGTGCTTGTACAGATTTACATATGTCATTTGGATAAATGATAGGCCTATCCTTATTTACACCACTGAAAATAAGTACATATCACTTTTCTGGCATTTCCCTTTTGCCATAAGTGTTTTCCTTTTTTTTACCTTTTTATGGCATAATAGCGTGGAAACGTATTAAATCATTTCATTAAATGCACATCAAACTCTTCGGAATTTACGCTTACTGAATTTGAGATCAGTTTATTTATGATTATGTGCTAGCCATTTGAATGAGATATATGCATCAGTCTGAATTTCATGTAAATCAACAAGCTAAATTACCTAATTTGTTTGACTTGGAATAATAATATGTCTGGCTTAAATCGGAATGAATGAATCATTGATGAAAGCCCCTCTTTTGTTGTATTCTAGTTATGACCAATTTTTTTCTACTCCTCTGAACAAATATTATTGTTTGCTAAATACAATCCAATTGCAAACTATGAGTCAAAATATAATCTGATATTTCCTTTCAAGTACATGACATCAAACTTTACTCAATCCATCTTACAGTGTTTTTTATACAAAATAGCTCAAGAAAGTCAGACTCGATAGCACGATAGTGTCACAGAGAAACTCTTCAAGAAAAGTGGTTTTATCAGGATACATTTGCTGAACAATGGTTTTTTACATTTTTCTGGACTGAAGATTAACATTTTTGGTTTCTTTTTTAGGGGAAGGGGGTTATTCTCTGTCTCAGCCTCAGCCACAGAAACAGCCACAGCCAAAATGGCCTTGAAAATATTTCTTGAACATGTTTTGCAGTTTAGAAAGTTTTTCAGCATCTTTGGCATCTTTGATGTTCATAGGCTAAAAAGTAGTTCTTGTTTTTTCTCATTTTTTAAGGTAAAATGGATGGTATTGTTGTTTCCAGGCTTGCTAAAAGTACTTTGACATGAATACACTAGATCTTAATAGCAGACAATGATACTAGGTCAACACTGTTTTGCATACAGTTTAGGAAGTATCTTGTTCAGTTTAGGAAGTTTTTTGGTTATGGACTTATTTCCATATTTAGAATATTTGTAGATCTATGGTATTTTTAGTTTCAAACAATAAATAAAGGCTAGAAATACATATGATGTCTGTCAGTTAGAGTGGATTTTTATTTACTTGGTAAATATTGACATAAATTGTTTTGGCTGAGGCTGAGATTGGGTAAGATTGGCAGAGGCTAAGACTGACTGAGGCTAATACAAAAAATTATCACTTTTTTGGACCTTCCATTTGCTCTTTCATGTTTTTGCATCAATCTCTTGCTGATAAATAATTAACAGTGTATGTCACTCAGAAAGGAATGTGAAATTAATTTGTTTTATTGACTTTTTCTGTACATTAGTAGCACATTTTGAGTATTCTGGTACTAAATATGGCAATTTTTAATGTTCAAACAACATTTTGTCTACTTACCATAGAGAAATTCATGAAAGAAGTTATATTTGCTTTTGGAGGCATCTTGAAGTCTTCAACTTATTTTTTCCTTGTTGAATGCGATCAATTTAAAACAGTCGAACTCGAATATGAGCAGGCCGATCTTGTAAATAAATCTTGGTTGTATAAACCAAACAAATTTTCAGCAATCAACACTACCTAGCACTTACTGCATTCCTAACAAGCACATTCATATATCTAAAATTAGACGATCCGTAGTGCATTATCAGACTCCTGCAACTGTACCACTCACTGCAGTAAGCACAGATAGAAGTGCATTTCTCAAAATAACATAATTTCCTTGTCCAGAACAAAACTTACAGGAAATTTCATTGGCAGATTGAAAGGGGTACACCACAGATGCACACCCCTTTCTGGGTCCAATTTTGTTTCATTTTCATGCAGTTTTCTGGGAAAATTTGCCAAAATAATAGGTTGGCGCCTCCACCTTTGTGGTTGGCACCACTTCCTCTGGGAAATCGTGGATCCACCACTGAACGTATTAAAATTTCTGGTTAAGACTTACCAAAGAACGTTGCAAAGGTTTCAGATTATTAAAAACATTCTAGATTCTTAAGAAGAGACATAAATTAGTCATGTTGAATGGAGACCAAATTACTTGCAGTGTTCCCATTTAAACTACATTAAAACATGCGACAGAACTTGCTGCACCTCAGTGCCTCGCTTTTCTCACCCTCTGGATCTACCACTCATGTAATGTCTACAAATTGTCATATTTATATAATCTGCAATGAGATTATAGACTGCAGCCTACGGTAATCTCAAGTGCATCTAAAAGTTTAGTTCTCAATAAACACTATTAAATTATGGCCATCCAGAGAAATAAACTGAGTGTAAGCAGTGTACACAGAAGCCATCTTCCTTTGCACAGCAATGAAATGGACCTGTGTTGTCTGCTTTTCAGTAGTTCTTGAAGTATTTGTAAGCATATCATTTGCCTTAAAGCAAAATCACTTTTAGCTCCAGAAACTGTTGGCAGACTGTTTGTTGGCACTCGAGTCCCAGTTGCATTCATGAACTTCTTCAATCATGCAATTACTGAAACATCTATCCCCTTATGCATCCGGATAATTCATAGAAGTATTCTTTTCTTTCTCGTTTTGCAAAAACTAACACTTGTTGAAGTGGTAAGTGATATTGTGCAACTATTGATAGTACTCAGACTATATTTTTAGCAGTGAGATATTTTGGAATTTGCAATCGGCATCTTAATTTAGTACATTGCCAATGACATTGTTGCAATTCTCTGAAGAACCGCTGGTCTATTAGTCAGACTATGTTGATACATGTACTACCACAAAGATACTTGACATAGTTGGTGAAAGTTTTTCTACTGTTTTATCAGAACTTCGTGTTTTTTCTCACCAATGAGTGCCACATAAAGGGACTTGTGTCGTGATTTGCCGTAGACAGCTTTGTGTTCTGAAAGGCGATCACATAGTCTGGACACAAAAAACCAACAACATTGAGTCACATTTTCTTTTCTTCTGTTAACAACTACAGTCTACAGAAGAGAAGAGTATTTACTATCGATGGGAAAACACCAGCCAGCATTAAAAAACACAGGCACAGAAAGAGTACTTAACTATTGGCATAAAATCAGCCTGACTCACTTGTCGGGTATTTCACTATTTCTTTTACCAAAACACGAATCACTGGCGTATTCCTAACCGGTCTTGTTTAATAAAATTTCATGAGATTTTGATGCAAACAATTCCTACTGCTTTACAACATGGCCAGTGTGCACTTTCACACATTTAATCATTTCAACCTAAAAACTTATTTTTAGCTACAGGAAGCATAATTTATTCCCACATCAATCGATCAGTAAAATACAACAACCGATTACGCAAACATCGATAAGTAATCATTATTAATGGACGTGAGTACTGATAACAGGAAGTTCATATGAAGGTCAAGTGTTTGAGTATTGAATGCATATGCCTGGAGGTATTCACTCTTACACGTTCAAATTCTACACTACCTTCCCCTCACCTACAAATAGCCATGCACAGAGGAACACGATCGATGTGCTATTTTAGAATTCATTCTGTAGCTCCTTTTTTAGGTGACATTTCAAGATTAGCTTTAAATGGAAGCGAAAAGCTAAATTTGTCACCACTCAAATAGATGATTCTCTGATAAAGCTATCAATTGACAGATGATATGAAAGTGGAAATATGTGTTTCACAGAGTGGCATTTTTTTCAGGTTGTACAGTCAATAGCTTTTTCAGGTGATATGCTCCTTTGAGTTTGCAGGATGAGTAAACGAAGTCATTCGAGATTTTTGGAAATAAAATTGCCACAATCTTCAGGGATTTTTATTATTTTGTCAATAAATTTCCTCTGTCAAATTTTAAAAAATTCTTTTTTCCCTTACCAACCCACTGCTGTAATCCCAGAAATAATTCAGTTAACGCCAGATTTCGGTAGAATTGGGTTCTGAAAAAGCTACGGTGGAATAAAACGGTTACCTGCAGGAACTGCCTTTCTATCACCATAAAACTGGAACAAATACAAATGCGCCGTTACGTGCACATGTGAAATAATCCAGATAGCCTGGCCTGGTATTCCAGATTTCAGTTTATAGTAGATCGTTTGGTACCATCTGTATGGATCTTTATATCTGATACACGAATATGATAGCTCTGCAGCTAAGTACGCAAAGTAACGAACTCTACAGGTACTTCTACAACTGCAGCAACTACATTGCTATTCTGCCTCCTGGACTGCAGCTTTATAAATGTACCGCTTTGCTTGCTTCAACTGTTCAACAGAAGGAGGAAATGCAGCTGTAATGATCAGATTCGTCTACCAGCAACTGAAGCAGTGATTCATGATCCATTTATATACCACTTCATTTTTTTCATAAAAAGTTGCCACTGTAAATGAATTCGTCCCATTGTTAAGTAATCAATCGCCTGTTGAAATGCATTTCCTATTCCCACCATAAAGTTTCTCAAAGTCTTGAAAACTTGATGTAGCATCAAATCCTCAGTCTTTCTGTGAAGACACATCGAGATCCTGACAGTAGTTTGGTATTTATAAATTTTATTAATTAAGAATGGTATCTTGCAGTTTGTTTGCAATTGGTTACCATATTTCACGATATCTCGAAATTTTACCCTTTTTTAGGGGTTTCATGGGGAGGTTTTAAAATAATACAGGCAAAGACAACGAAAGGACGTTATTTATACAGGTCAAGAAAGCTTTTCAATTGAAGACACACAATCTGTGTTGCACAAAATTACAAAAATTGTTAGATGTTGAAATGACCTTCACATTGAGGATTCTTGACCCTGACCTTGAAATAGTCTTCATATTTTAAGCAAGCGTCAGTGGAGAATACAAGAATACAGAAGTAAAAATAAAATAAAATATAATATTTTGTACTTATTTGACTTTGACCTTGAATCAGTTACCATGGCTACTCAAACTTGACTTTGATATCCTAAAGGTTCAAAAGGAAGTTCTTAACTCACACACTTCTAATACTATAATTGTGGGGATGGTTGATATTAGGCTACCACACAAAACACAACAACATCAAATGACTATCCTACCTCATGTAAATTCATAAATATACTCTGTGGCTGGAGGTATTTTTCCGTATAAATAAACAACGTTAATCGGTAATGTCTGTTTACTTATTTGAGATTTCTTCAAATCTTCCCTTGTTAAATACCTTATGGCTATATTTTGAGCCGCATGAGTAAATTTAGTCTTTATTCAATTGTCATTTATCCCTTTTTGCCCTCAATGAGATTCAAAATCATGATGTTTTCCTTGACAATTTCTGGTATCTGGTGTAGCGACGGCAAAATTTTTTGTGAATCGTAGACTTATGCAGAGTCTTACAGTGAGTTACCGGAGCAGTTTAGTTGGTGCCACTGATGATGCTCAGTGAAAAAAGTTGATTTTCTGACACTTGGTAAAGGCAAGGAGCATGCACGGGCAACGAGAATAAAGCTTGCTATATGTTGCTATGTGTCAGTGGCAAAGGCAGCCATCTGGTGAGTGTAATGCTCAACTTCCATACAGAGCACATGCACATTCACATATTTCAATGTTGTCTATCATTCCATTGACAAAGTACAATAACTTTTTACCTCAAACAAGAAAGAATGTTCATACTGATAAGTTTTAGATATTTTTTCTGTATAAATATATTTAAAGGCATTACAAATCCCAAATTTGACCAAATGTTGGGTTGTGCACCTAGTAGCTGCAATGATTTTGAGCAGCTGCAGCTGGTAACATAACTCCTATAAGAGTTTATACTCTTTTCCCATACAGGCTCCTTTCTAAGGGCTCTGCTATCAGCAATGGAAAAGGTGTTTCAGTTTATGTAGGTTACTATGTATAATGACTAATCTTGACAGGTGGTAGAGCACCCCGTGGTCTCAGTGCCAAAAGTTTGTCACAAAAACCATACTTAATTGTTGGTTATCACTAGTGTGGGGATCCATACTGAGATGTTCAAGAACAAAAAAGTCACCATGTTTTAATGTGGTATATTTGCATTTAAAAAGGCTAAATTCTTTTGATTGCCACAAAGTTGTTTTTGAAATATTAACCATACTTTCAGTGGTATTTTCCATCACACAATAATACAACTTTCAAGTCTTCAAGTCTGCAGTGGAAAATGTTGGTGGCAACTTCATAATTTTTTTAACATAAATATTGTTTATCACATTCTTGTGAGTAGTTATCCTGGAAAGTTTCACAGATGTGGAATGTTATAGTCATTCACATCAATCATAATTATAAATTTACTGAGTATTTCTACTGAAAAGGGCCACTTCCATTATCCCTTTTTATCTTGATATTTTAAATGTAATCCCCAACTAAAATGGTTTCAATCGATCAAGTATTGACCAAGAAATGCCTGAAAAAGTTATTTCTAATGCTTATGACTTTGTGTCAAATGGTTCTAGCCTCCTTAAACATCTGAGCATAGTCTCCACTACCGTTTCTTGTCACCAACATTTAAGCATGATGACCTAAACATCCAAGTGTGCAATCAAGTCACACTCAAATTTGGTAATGGGTCGAGTGGTAGTGGTAAGGGGTCATACTCAAATGTTTAAGTGCAAAAAGGTTACCCTACTAACTGCATTGTGGTCACCGTGTGCGTATTGACCTTTTTGCACTTTAACAAATGTGCCTCCACCACCTGCAACTAACATTTAAGTAAGATGACCTTATGCCACTTAAACATCCGAGTGGTAAAATAACTAAAATGGTTACCAATTAACGAGAAAATACTGAAAATTACTCTGGCAAATTGGTCCTACATTATTTTCTGAAAACCCAATAATTATGTGGCAGAATAAAGAATAATAAAACGCATTGAGGAATCTATCATTGGAGGTGGTACTCAAAAATTGGCATGGTAAGTAATATGTATTCCTGACACATCCACACATCCTCATGGGGGATTTAGCACTTCTTGTTTCAGATCATTTCAAGCTAAATTCCTCTGTCCACAGGGGACTATCGACTACACAGCCTCCTGGTCTGATCGGGCTTCGGTCCAGACTTTTGTAAATGTAATAAGTAAGTCGTTCAAATCTATAACAAAGGCATATTATGCCGACAAAACCAGGAGCTGAAAGAAAACTAAACAATACAAGACTATCGAATTCGGCGTACTCGGTAGTTTATTCAAGTGCTTACCAGTTTGCCGCCTCAAAAACACTTTTTCCTATTTTTCTATTTTGATTCTATTTTACACAAAGTATTTTGCAGAGTAACAGACAAAGCCCTAAATGCAATCAACTATGTTTCAGAAAAGGGTTTAACGTTCTCATGTACATTATTATTTATGCATTTCTGTACAGGTAGCTATGATACAAGATCATCATTGGGGCACCTGACTACATAGGAAAAATATTCATCTCCTTCAAAAGTATCCATAGAGCATAGGCACTAGATACATCACACAAAACAAGAGTTGTCAGAATACTGAGCACAAAAACACAAAAATTATCACAAATAAATCAGGCAACTTAAGATCGCAGGTCATTTCAAAAAATGTTGAAATGCAAATCAAAAAGTCAGCAAGTTTCCAAAACAAAGAAATAGTTTCGCCGTTCCCGTCAGGAATCCTGATACCCGATATCAGATAGTAAAAAGTTGCTTTGAAATAAATTAGATTTTTGGCACAATTTATGAAGTTTGGATTCCCATACAGTCAATAAAAAGATGGAATTCTCCTTGTGTGTGTATTTTTGCTCGACTTCTTCTAACTGATATTCATAAATCAGCTAAGATGTAAAGTTTTTATGACCTTGGATTAAATGCCTTGATCTGAAATCTGATAGTTTCAAGATAAACGTAATCCAGTATGTTCATGTAATACCCTCTTATCAGTGTATGTTGATTGTATTGCATTCCATGCCTGCACGCATAGCAAAGATTGCAATCCAGATCTCCTTACTTCAACAGGCTACTCAATACGATGAAGACTACAGGCTCACAATAAACAGAAATTCACAATACGCCAGCCAGACAGAAAACTGAATACACTCAACTGAAATATTTTGGGCGTCACAACACCAAAGGAGACACTATTTCTCATAAGATTTCTGAAAGCTATATTTTTGCATTGAAGTGGTTCCTGTTACTTCCACGGATTAATTGAGCTAATGCCAGATCCCAATGGGCACTGATTTAATGTAGTGGTTTGCACAGTAAATGCCAAGACGAATGTAAGTTCGTCTTGGGTAAAGGTAGACAACGGAAATCTGATTTAATGTCTTGCCCTCCCAACTTTTATCCACTGTTGACGTGTCATGAAGATTAATTGTCAACAGTTCCAAACAACAGTATCGGATCAGACCCATAGATCTACATCAAGAACAAACTTTTTCCCCTCAGTGAAATTGTATCACGATAGCAAAGCAGTCATCCCATCAACAGGCACAATAAATTAATACAGGTGATTGTTACCCGCTTCCGGAATAATCTACGCAGAAGTGACAATAGAAGCGGAAAGAGGAAATTTATAAAATATTCTCAGGCAGGTCTTCCTGCCTCACGGGAGATTTAGTGTGTCTACTTTTGGATCGCTCCAGCTTGAATGCAGACGACTGAATTTATCTATTTGTGGGAAGGAGTGCCATAATGGCTCGCCTGAGGTGCGATATTTATGGCAGCTTTTTTGCATTGTATCCGAAGAAATATGTGACTAGGAATAGTTTTTGCCATAAAATAAAGTACGAGGATCAGTTTTAATCAAATTTATTCATGATACAATGAATGCGCCAGTGTTTTCATCCTCATGCGTCGAAAGAATCTCTTGGCCCCAAAGCAGGGATCTTTATTCTTTTCCGATAAAAAAAACCCTTACACTCCAAAGCCAGTGGTTTGTTGCAGCCCATCTTTCCCCATCCTTTCTGAATTCCTCTCTAAAGCATCTCCAATGAACGATGAATATATTGGAAATTAGTAGGTTCCTCTTTATCTCACATGAGGCAAATTTACAGGTCTCTTTACATCATTTATGAGCTCTCTCAACATGGGAGTTTTCACTCATCTTCACAAAGGTATCTGCGAGTACCAGAAACTATTTCTATGTTTTATTTACTACATGTTTGGTCTGACAACTTACACCATATCATCCTAAGGTCATCACAAAGATTTTAACAGATAAACTCAAATTTACCCAATTAAACTTGTCCATATCAGATCCAAATTGTTTAAGAATCTTACCTTTGCATCATTTGGTCTTTACACCTCACTTCCGTCATTGTTCCTTTCCCCGACAGAAGGTTTTGCCCGAAATCCCAAAAGAGTTCGCACTTTGACATACAATGAATTCAGTGTGACATTAAAATGTGAAATCTTCAAGTGTGCATACCTAGTAGGAGTGTCAAAGTCCCCCACAGGTATTCCTCTCTCTTATTGTACAACTACATCAATTTCATTCCAGACTACTGCTTCGTCTACTAGCGCAGCACCAGAAGCAGGTTATGCAGCTGTGGAAGCAGACATAAAGATTCATCTGGCAGCTTTTGAAGCTGTGATGTGCGATCCTTTTTTCCCTTCCTCTCAACTGTAGCAAATGTAATGCCACTGATCTATCATCCCAACGCACCGAATAAACCAAACATCGTTACAGTTTTCTAATTCAATCGTCTTGCTGTGTCGTGTAACAAGTCCGTAAATGTGTTAGCGCAAAGTAATAAGTAAGATGCTGCCTGACCAACTGAGACCATTCACTGACGTTATCATGCATTCTTTACGTAATGATTAAGAAATCTCTCACTGCAACAAGTTTGATCTTTGTGCTTTAATCCAGAGATCCATGTTCAGGAACTCATGTCTGTTTACGTAATCCGGGGCTGGCCATTTTCTAACCACATTTGTTTACTTTCCATTACGCATTCCCTCCATTTGCGTGCGTGTATTTGTCAGTTATAACAGAACGCATTCATCCAAAATTCTAGTAAAATTCTAAACATAAATTGAACGATCTGTGTTAAACTGACATTCTAACAACAAATAATGTGATAATTTAGAGACACCAGAGAGTTCCCTCTTGCTTTTTGTTTTCAGGATCCCTCCTTTCCAGATAAAACAACTGAATATAAACCAAATTATGATATGCAGGAAAAAAAAGAATGGGTACAAAAACAACTTCTCATACTTTATGCACCTGTATGAGATCAGAACCTGCACAACACTACTAGCATGTAGCTTAACCTAAGAAAATATAAGTACTCAGATAGCTTACCTAACGTACCCTCTTGAACAAATATTTTTCCTGTTTACGTAATAGGTCCATATAACATTACTTGGCTCGCCTTGGTGTTTCATGAGGCAATTTCTTCTGCAACTGACACAATATTCCTCCATTGATTTTTGACCTTCTTCAATCAGCAAAAAAAAACTGGTGCATAATTCTTCGATATCAGTTTGTTTTAAGTTCCAATTGTGCAGTTTAGACGGATATTTATTCAATATCGTAATTCCCGTCATATTGATTAGTGCTGATGTAATGACCTCAGTGGTAGCAATTCATGACCAGTCAAGGTTTGGTTTGATTAGGATGGTATTGAAGATTGATATTTTATTTTGAAAAATATCTTTCAGAACAACTTTTGCCGTTAACCTCTCTCAACGGAATGCGAGGCAAATTGTCAATTGACTGACATATTTACTGCTACCATTCTCCACTTAAGGATAATTCTCTTAATCTTCTCTGCATGACCATAAAACAGCTCAAAGTTGCTATTGATCATTATCTTTAAATTGGATTTATTGGGAAAAAAAGATTGATTGGATCTAAACACGTACACTGTGTGTCACAGGTTTATTTTTGTCGAACTGAATGTGAGTCTTCCGTTAATTTTAATGAAAAGCTTCATGTTCTGACAAAATGAAACATTTGTTTATGATTTGCAATCTGAAAAAATCTGCCAACTAGATTGAAAGAGCAAAGACGAAAGCGCGCAAACAATTGTAGACAACCACAGCTCTATTTTTCCATTGATATAAATCAAAGATTAAGTCCACAATTCCACAAGGATGAAGAACACAATAGATCTACAGCTGACACTACAACCAGAACTCTAAGCTGATGGGTATGATATTTTAAATTGGCATTCACATTGAAAAAGCAGTTGAGCAAGTGGAGACAGAGTGAACTTGTAACCAAACAGACGTGGAAAACGCAGCGTCAAAGTTTGCTGCCGGAAAGTACCGCCCAAACCGCTGGGGTGAATTCTAACCAAAAGCAGAAGTTTCAGCAATAAACGGCGCAAGTTGGTACTGGACTTTCCGAGTTAATAAGAGCCAGACAGAAAAGAATGTAAATGATCTCATCGGAAAGCACCTTTCTTATGGCAGTCATACAACAATTGGGTCAGTAACCAATTATGATCCTTCGCAGGATAAGATGAGAACATCTGAAATCATAAGATTTGCCATGTACACCAAATAAAATTTTGGGTTTTACCAAAAAGAAAACGTGCCTCATAAGTAATTATATAAACAAGCAAAAATGACATTGCATCATTGAATATTCACAATTGATGGCACGTAGATTTAAAATGATGTCATGGTAGCATTCTGCGTAAACAAATTCCCACCAACAACTGCAGCTTAAATAAAAGTACCCAAGGCATATTCCCAAAATAGTACGGACACCCTCTTCCAATCACTAAGCTAACTCTAGACGAGCCAGCAATAAAAGCGTGAGCATGCAGAAATGATGTAAAACTGCACTCTCAGGATGAGGTTTTAAATTTTCCTCATTAACAGAACAACTGTTTCCACTTTGGGTACTTTGTAAACTTCACTTAAAATAGGAATTTGGCTTTGAGCAAAGCAATCCGTGGATGAAACGATTCCTATAATACAGATGTTCTCAGCTCTCATAACAAACTTGTCAACATATTTATCAGACAGAAACCACAGTAAATTACCATTTTCCTGAATCAACTGTATTAAATTTGTGCTGTGTGTGTTTTAACTCAGGTAGTTAATAAGATTGATGCTGACCTCAACCACTCTCAAACGTTAACCTGATCATGGTGATAGACAGCTGAGGAACCGATCTCTTCCTGAGATCTGATAGAAATACGGATTCCCACTTTGTTTTCCGGATCATCTGATCCTTCAATCCAGATCTCTACTTTACCTGGGTATTGTAAAATAAACACAACATGTATTCGTTTTAATGTAAAACGATACTTTAAGCATTATGGCGCGTTCACACTGCACGGAACCAGGATCGGGACAGGGACAGGGAACGGAACTGGCACAATAGGAGACAATGGCTCTGGTCCCATTTCAGGTCCTGGTGCAGTAT
>JBCAUG010134881.1:0-20886 GCA_038406175.1 Haplosyllis leylae | reverse complement strand
CATAAATCTCATTTATCATATGCACCATTAATCTTTCTGATGGTATTGCGCAACTTGGGATTCTAGCCCCTTTCAAAAAGAAATGTTGCAACTGAAGCTGATATTGTTGGAATTGGCGTTCAATTATATTTTGGTTGCCGTATAATTACCTAGAATCTTTTGAAAGACAGCACGAATTCTATGTTGGATGAGTGGGATTCCGGCAAAGGAATCATGTTCCGTCTCCGGTTCAGTAAAAAATAAGTCATTACTAAGATACACTTTTCAAAGATGACTGAACAAATTTCATGTTTCTTAGCCTCCCACTGCCGAGTTTCCTTCCACTGGTTGGTTTCCAACATTTGAATTGAAAGTCATCATGAAACGTTAGGATCAGGTGTGTTTGATGATACCCCCAGATAATATGAAAAGGAAGCAAGTGAATTGAACTATTATTTGGCAACTCTTGTAGTCTGCAAAGTGATTGCACTGGTGAAGTCTCTTGGCATTAGAAACATTGAGGTTGGGCCACCTGACGTCCAGAAAATGGGTGCTTTCGTCGATATTTGTGGAGAATTTATTTCAGATTAATTAAACTGATTAATAGTTTTGACTCAGTTTTAGGCCACGAAGGGCGGCCAGATTTTGCTTGAATAGTTCATATTTCTGTACAGTACATCAGTTGTCAAATGTTTCGCTAACATATTTGAAACTTGAGCAGTGGCAGATTTAGGTTGATCATACTTGGCTACGGTCGGTCCACCGTGGTTCCACCGTGGCAGGACCACGGTGGACCAACCGTGGCCAAGTAGGATTGTTTCTGTTGTTGGGTTATTTAGATTTTTCACATTGCTCAGTATGAGCATTACAAACAAAAAGTGTGCGTCATTGACCCAATTGGTGGCACGTGCAAAATGACGTCATGGCAGCATTCTGTGTAAACAAATTCCAACCAATGACTGCAGGTTAAAGCAGGCCTACTTATGACATTAACATTCTGTGTAAACAAATTCCAACCAATGACTGCAGGTTAAAAATAGGCCAAATTATCATAAAACTTCCAAAGGCTTGGGACAGGATGGTACGAATCCCTCTGACTTACTACTAAGGTGACTCTAACGAGCCACCAATAACCAAGATCGTACTTGGCGATGGTCGGTCCACCGTGGTTCCACCGTGGCAGGACCGCGGTGGACCGACCGTCGCCAAGTACGATCCAAGTCTCGCAGAATCTCAACCTTTTCCTTGCATGATAACTTCCCTTTCCTCAACTGTTCATACAACAGCTGTACCAAAAATCATCTTTAAATCAAGAAGATTTAGATGCTGAAGTGTTAGATATTTCCATTGTCGTTCTGATTACAACAAAATCCTTAAACATCACACTTATTATTAAAGAATGAAAGTACTGAGATTAAAGACTACAAATTCGGTTTGATGTTATTGCTGCAGAATCATTGACTTTCATAAGACTGTGTTATAAAAAGCTGGAAAGAAACGACGAACTCATTCATCAAAATGAACGACAAGTGATGTGAATAACTAAGGATATGAAACAGCTTTTACTCCAGAATGCACTGTTACCAAAAATATCGCAATTCTTGATTAAAAGCTTTCTTCTTTAATATTTCAATTTTACAAAGCTAATTAAACTGCCAGCTTCTGGTCTCAAATAGGTTGAACAGAATAGAGATAAAGAAAAGAGTTTGTTTGAAACAAGCATATTTCCACAGTCTGTCGGTATCGCGTGAAGTCACGTGGGGTACCCGAGCGTCTTTACTGACGACATTGGAAGATATGTTTTAACTGGCCAATTTATTTCTATTTGTTTTCTTACTGGAACAATAATGATTCCATAAGTAGTTTAATACCATCGACCCGCTACAGAGTTTAGTTAGATGTATGTGAAATAAGGTGCAGATAAATTTTGTGTAGGAAATTGATAATGGAAATAGGGACTTTAGACCTTCCAATAGACCCAGTGTTAAACTTCTTGTCTGTAATGGTACTCGGGTATCCCACGTGAAGGGATCACTGCAATTCGCTTCGACAATGGATGGACGACAACGCAATTAACTGAGAATTACAAGATAGTTTCAACCATTGCGGAAACATTTCAGAGACAGATCTTTGTCTTAAAACTTGGTTCTTTGGACTAGTGTAATCGAAGATTATTCTCTAGATCATAACGAGTCATATATCTGCTTCCTGGTACTTGTATCATATGAATTCTTCTGAGTCATATTATTGTTTCGTGATATCGTCTTCATGCGAACGTCAGGAATGAAACTCCATTCATTGATTTCCCACAAGAAAACAAACTAATCATGAGATATTGCTGAAGGTAATTTGTCGGATTGACTTCCCCTGAAATTGCGTTATTATTTTGCAAGGTTGATCTTTGTGTGTTGAATTTAGAAAAATATAGCTTGTGCAGTTTTTGTACCAGACACAGGACGAACTGATGTGGTGCTAGCATCTTTACGGAAATTAGCTAAACATTAAAGAGATGGGAAGGACGTCTGAACGGCGTTCATCAACTAGTGTAGATTAGGACTAGGTCGCGTCAAAGAAATAACTAAAGAACAAAGCGTGCTATCAGCTTTGTGAATCTTTCTTGTAGATTTAATCACTGCTGTAAGATAACATAACGTTACTTTTCCTCAAACCTCTGAAGACGTCTTCTGTCTGGAGGACGTTTCAGCGGAATTTCCGTTGAATAAAAAAGCATGCGACATAAGATGAAATTCTCGTCTCCATTGCTGCTATAAATATTCCTTAAGCAGTAAGGTAATCTAGAAAGTTAAGTATAACATGCATTACCGAAACCGTTGGGGCTACGACAACACGCTGTACAAAGCTATCAGTCTTAAGAAAGTTTTTCAGCTGCCGCCGTGAACGGTGTCGGGAATGGGGATAAATTATGTGTGCTGTCAGCGGAAATGAGTGGCGTATGTACAATCAGAGTTTCACCGCACAATGGCTATCCTGAACTCGATTAGATTGGATAAGTGTGTACAGGTGTAGGCGAGACAATTACTACCCAAACTGAATTAACGCGGTGACGTCGTTTGGATAGGTTACTCTTTGAAATGATTGTATCGTTTTTTCCGTTTAGTTAGGATCAATATACGATTTCAATGAGTAAGCAAAAAGCGTTGTTTTGAAATTTCGTGTTTGTGCAGAAGAATTACCAGATCAACGTCAGCGATTCCCAAATGAAACGTGCTGTGCAACAAAACGAAAGTCCAATAACCGATAGTATCGATCGATAAAACCATTTTCAAATTAACTCCTATTGGAGGAAGAGGAATTTTAGGAATCAGTGTTCAAAAATTGAAAATTCGAAAAGAGGTAATCGACATAATCTATATCAAAAAGGGTTTCAGAGTAACTTTTAGTAAGGATGACAGTTTGAAATGAGCATCATTTTTCCTTTAACACTTGTGTGCGGGAAACTATTAGGATCAGTTGAAGTGGACATTTTTCCACTTTGCATCTCAATCCCTGTCAGTCTGTCATTACCCGCTTTTGTTAACACTGTCAGAAACTTGCTTTGTGGATAAAATTCCTAAAACTGATTTCAGGATCAGGATTTCAGGGCGCCGTCACAAGCTAATTGGACATTGCTTGTCAACCACCATTAGACAAATCGCCACAGACAATAATTCACTCTCCTGAAAGCTGCCTCGTCATTAGTGGCAGACTTTGGGAGGGTATTACATATCGATTATCAAGGAGAAACGCTGGTTAGTCTGTTGAGGATACTTTGTCATTGAAAAGCTGCCACATGTAGTGGCCCCATTGTTCTGAGTAATTTCCATCATTCAGGAAAGGACCTCTTGATGGTGAAACTCGCGAACCCAATACGGGTAAAATCAGTAGAAAGTATTGACTTTTGGTATCAACATCAGAACGCATATATTTCACTTTTGGTTCATTGATTGTGCGATCATAACGCTGACTGCTTTGATGATTTTACCACAGTTCTGATGGATAGTAATTGCGCGCGGCTCCTGAACCTTGTGCAACATCAATTGATTTTGCCGAGGTATATTTCGGGTTCTCAGCGCACGAACAGAATCAAATAGGCTGTTGATTTATTCCCGTTACTTGTGTGAAACCACAAAGCTGCGGAATATGGAGCGCAACAGATTCTCTTTTCGTCGCAAAGGTAACAACAAGAAAGACAAATGTAAAGAGGAGAATGCTTTTGATTTTGAAACTTTAACATATCTAAGGTGAGTTCTTTTTATGTATTCTTCACATTTGCCAACTATAAATAAAATTTTCCGAAACCTTGGTTTCTGCCAAAACCTTGCTTTCCCGGTAGAAGATCCTGTGATAAATAGTTGGCATTTAAGCATAAGATTCTTCCAAATGAACGTTGATGGAGTTTTATTCTGTCACCATCTATCTTAAAGAACAGTGAATACACCGTTTTTCTCGTCAGTGCTTTCTGAATGTTGGCACCCAGGTGTTACTACCATGTTGTTCAACTGGAACAAAAGAAAACTCAACTACACAACTGCTACCAAAAGCTTGTTATTAATATTTTCAGTCATGGCTGTCTGTTTGGGCTATATTTTAACAGTTTAAGCTTTTTTTTGCAAAGAGATACATGTTAATAATATGTGGACCAAGTTTGTATACCCATGTGCAAAACTGCTTCTTTGTGATTCTGTTGTTTAATTTCGTCTCATGAAATTTCGTGCTGAGGAAAATCTACATAGATCAACTCAAAACATACAACAGACTTTACGCTTAAACCCTTGTTCCATTCTCATTGTTTCTATCTGAGAAGATGAACTGCAAGCGTTTTACAGCTTGCTTTTGACGACGGTAACAGTAATTACAAATGTATTAGAATATCTGTATTGTTGTCTGATAAATGTATTTGAACGAATAACCTTGACTGAATAATTTAATTAAAGTCTGGTGTTCCAAACCTTGAACTTTTAAATCCCAGTATGGTCATCGTAAACCCGGAGACCTGGTAGTGGTAACTGAATTAATAATGTAAAGCATCACACATATAAAGATGTTCAGGACATCGGGGAAATGGTATAGACCTTTGATGTGTAATGTAAATGTTTGGTACACGGACTCTTTTTAATAAGATAAATATATCCAAAGTGATGAACTTTGTGTGCAGCATCAGGACAGGATTCAATGTCCGTTACTATCATTCACATATGAAATTGAACAGCCACGCGGTTTTAGTAATACATTAAATAAAATTTCAGCAGATGACATTACATTATCTTCGCGTAAACCTCATTATTGAGATGATGGTAGTTGATACAAGTACATTTACGTAAGTCATTATGAATGGTAACAGGTGTTTGTTCGGTACAGTGCATTTGTAGATAAGGTGAGCAAGAACAATTGATGCCAATCCCATAAAATCTGTGTAAGATTTCTTCTGAAAATTGTAATGTGGATCACGTAATCAGCTGCGAATCTGTCCGTTAACCAGAAGAATATATAATTGTGGTCTCGGTAAGTCCACCGTTTGTGTGATTGAAGTGACAATTACTTATGCACTTTGTTACACAAACAAGCATTGTTGAATGGCAATCAGTCAATTTTATAAACTCCGGAAAAGCGTGGGATATCAAATTTTCCCTTGGTAATTCTTGTATCATGTTCCTTTTGTGAACGGCAGCCCTTCAACTTTCGTAAGTGGCAACCTAACATAAGCTGACGCAATCATTTCTATTTGCCCGTATTTTACCACCGTTGTTTACCAGCATGGGTGGGTGTTACCTGTGTTGAGAAGATGGAAAGAAATCTAATATGCAATTCAGCTAAATTTATAGGTGATTTATTTATAGTGCAAAGTGCAATATTTACAAATGCATTAGTCTACAATGAGAATTAAAACGTTATACAAAAATAAAAGCATCGAAACCTACGTGGGTATTTTGCACTTTATTCTGAGTGAATAAGTATAACGTTAAAATGAATAGCTGATGAAGAAAAACAATAATACATTCGATTGTGAAAGTAATCTGGCAAAATGTTTCGCTTTTTGTTAACCAATATCAGTGTGTGCATGCGGCAGTAGAAGAAGCTGTTTGAAGCTTTGTCCACTTAAAATAATGCAGATTAACTTCCAACAATAGAAACTTTGGCCTAGGAAATGTGATCAGAAGTAGAATCGGTGTCACAAGCAGAATTCAGTGGTACCAAACTCATCACTTGACCTCATCCGTTTGAATGAACGCATGTGGCGGATCCAGGATTCCGATAGCGGGGGCTAGCCCTATATTTTGTAAAATTTTTAGAAAGCTCCATGAAATTTAAAAATCCTTGTTACAGAGGGGAACGCGCACTTGGATCCCTCCTGGATCTACAAATAACTTTCAACCTAGACCAACTTTAAAAAAGACGAGAACCATGATTAGTTGGGCTAACAAAAGTCCAAAAGAGATTTAAATTCATAAACTTAATGATAACTGATTTTATGTGTTTGAATAAGTTGGCTATCAATCTTGATTTGGCGCACAAGCCCTTCGAGTCCGCTATGTGTTCATGAAAGGTCTTCCACTAGTGAGACGTCCCACCTTTATGTGACTGCGTGCAAGATGTCGTTTGTAAGAGAGGTTTAATCTTTAAAAGTAAACACCCACCTTACTTTCCATGTTGGTTGTCATCCAAAGGCACGCACTGTAATTTCCTAACGGGATTTCTTAAGTTGGTTTCGTGTATTGAAGCGTGTACTTATATAGCACAGAAGTTTGTGCAAGAAGAATTAATTATAAATGCGTTACGTGATTAAGATTCTGCAGGAAACAAAATGCCAATTACTTACAGATTTTCAATCAATTTAAAAATTGTTCGATAGTGATGACTGAATAATTTAAAGCTTTAAGTTGTCGGTGCAGGTAGGTCAAGCAGATGGTATTAACTTTGTGCAAGAATGGAGCGCTTTCCGTAATGGTCACATACTATATATCCGCCTCAGACAATAATTTTTAATTTCATTTGATTGTATGAGGAATGTATGGTGGTACCCTTCAGCATTACCTATGTGTGGATGTTGATGTAATGATGCAGTTGCCTTCACTGTCCGCACTCTCAGCCAATCTGCCACACACACACTAGTGAAAACTACAGGGAAACTTTGCAATCAAACTGTTCAATTTGTTTTAAGTGCAGATAAAAAGCCTTGAAGCCTTGATCCTACAACCTAAAAATCCTCGAACAGACGACATCGGATTGAAACTTGGCATCAGCTGTATCTATGGTGTATCTGAAGATTGAACATGTGCACTTTAGGGCATTCCAAGATTTCAAAAACCCATTTTCGATCAAAAGGTGGTTGAAACTGCTTTTTGAGACCAACGATCACTGAAAAAGTAAGTCGACACAGGATGCGGATTGAATACAAAGGTGCTTGGCACACCTTTTGTTTTGTTTTGCTTTTGTTGTTGCATGTTCGTGTCTTTGTTATGTTTTGACGCAATCCTGTTCTACACTTGTTATAACAACAATAGCAAAAGGACATTCATTATAGACGCTGTAACATGTAGTTTTGCAGTGCATCTCTTCTGTGAAAAGCCACTTTTAACGGACAAGTAAACTGATACGTATAAGAACCAAATTTAAAGCCTACAGGATTCAGGGCAATTTATATATAAGAAAACCTGTTTCGGATGTTCAGGCCTCTTGTTACTGTTTTGACTTGGACCAAATGTTCCCCGATCTCATTTTGGTGACAGTCTTCGTGGTGAGTCGTCGTTTTAGTTAATATGCATCAAATCTTGTTTGGAAAGTGTGACAAATAAAAATGCATAATAGCAAAATACGTGTGGACTTTTCTTTAAGCTACATTGGAAGACATTTATTACTGGAGGACGACATCAATGTGTGTATGATAGAGACCCAAATGAAATCGTCTGCCCACAAGGACAGACAACACAATGGCCCTTCTGACTCAGTAATGGGATTACGTCGCGAATGTTACAAGGAGAGTTGGATGTCGCATCTAACAACGTGATGCGCAAAGAACAAGGAAGGTATCCTGTAGGTGGCCGCTTTCTATTTTGAGAAATGATCCGTGACGAAGAGCGCTATTTTCGAAATTTGTTCGAACATTTATTCTAACTTACCATCCGCATGCATCAGTCTGAAGGAAAATGGTGTGAATCTATTATTCCTTTTTTTGTTGAGGACAGAATGGTTGTTATGCCAAGCGACAGTGAAGAAATGACAGATTCATGAAGCTGATCCAATTTACGTTGAGAATCACAGCTTCTTTCTGGTTGCTTTTCAAGCTTTAACAAAGTGTCAACTCCATCTCTGTCATCAAACACCCCTGGTTTAATGGTTTTGGACAATAATGCACTTTTCTCTAAAGCTGCTTCGTCATTAGTGGCAAGCTTTGAGAGGATAATATATATTGATTGTAAGAGAGAGGTGCCGGTCAATGCGTTGAGAGTCCTTGTCACTGAAACTGCTTCACCGTCCATCACAGGTAGTTACCTATTGGTCTCTCCAGCTTCGAGCCTAAATCTGGAGTTAGTCTTCTCAATAAATACTCATCTTACAATTGATTAGTTGCAGGTCCTTTTGGTTACTGGTTTTAGTGCATTGAAATATAATTTATATTGGATACCGACACTGCAGTACGAGTATTGGATTTACGTTATACTTAAGTATAAGTTACACTTAAAACTCGAGATAAACCATGGATCGTATTCAAGTGAACAGATTTTCCTTTCGACGAAAACCTAACGCTAGAAAAGACAAACTAAAGGATGAAAGTGTTTTCCACTTCGAGTCACTAACTTATTTAAGGTAGGAATGGGTTTGTTTTTAATGTCAAATTATATTTAATTATTCTAAATTTGAACAGTACTGGAAAAAGCAGACGAACTGGGAATAAAAATTGACATTGTTTAGCCTATTTCAAGCGCTGATTTCCTCCGTGACAGCTTCCCGTTACAACTCTATTCACGAATCCAACTTTGAATCAGACAGATGCAAGAAAGGGAATCCAAGTGGGAAATAAGATTATATCGACCGGTGCAAGTTTTTGTTTGGATTCAGCTTATAAACTTTTTACGCCAGGAAGCTTACACTGCTTCTTAAATTAATAACAAAGCAAAGTAGATGGCGTTGGGCTGAAATATCAGTACACATTGTTGTTTTGCTTTACGAAATGGTTGCGTGTGATTCTTGGAAGAATGCTCAACAGAGAATAATTAAAAAGTACTTAATTCCGACTTTATTTTTCATATTCTTAGAAAAAGTTCTAGTCTGCAATACGGATGAGATTTAAAGGCCATAAAATAAACAGGGGGGTATGCTAAAAATGGCGCTGAGTTTAAGAAGCTTATCCCAGCTGGAGCTGGTTTTGTGAATGTCCAGAAGCGTCTGCCATCATTTGGCCACCTGAGATTTTTGTGGTCTATTGATGTTCCTTTTATTGCAAGAAAGGACGTTACATTTGTTTACTGTTACTCTTGTTTTGATGGAACTTGCCATTTGTAGGTTATTAGCATCATCAAATAACCTACTTGGACGCAGCCCAGATTCAGTTAAGGAAACCTTTGTGGTAAGTTCTTGCGTAAAGGTACAATAGCTGTAAAGCCAAATATAATTAGCCTAGAAGAGGAGCCCCGACACGCCCTTGGGAGATAACACAAAATGTTGTCAGGGACTTTGATGGTCCCTGGTAGAAGTCTGTGTAATTAGTTTCGATCATCCCTTACAGTCATCTTCACAGACTGTTGTAACCCAGCCACAAAAGGTCAGCGTTAGGCGTGGTTATGCATGAAGTAGTGTTTGCATTCGTCTTTTAATTAATTCATTTTGGAAAGTTTAGTTTTACAACGTTTGCAATTCATTATTTGTCTTTATTTGTCGCTTGTATTACTGAATGCAGCAACTGCGCGTAGAGCTAACATTTTTCAATTACCAGCCACAGAATCCCTTAAGAGTATCTGGTTTGCAAAAATAGCCACGTAAGGAGTCGTCGCCTTGAAACCCTATTCCCAAAAGGTTCGCGATGAATACTGAAGTAGACAATGAGTGGATTCAAGGAGGACCCTCGCCGCAAATAGGCTGCTGTCAATGAGAGGTCAAGAAATCAGATTTAAAGAGTAGAAATTGTCGGAAGCTGCGGAATGATGAGATTACATTAATCTCTTCTTTCACCATCTTAAGAAGACGGAAGGAAGGTGGCATATTAAGTATTGTTCTGTGACTATAAAAGTTACTGTCGGACTACCAACACGTAGCCTCAAGTTTGGCGAGAAGCGCCTGATTCCTTCAATCGGTCCTTCATAACCTATGTCGAATCCAAATCTGAATCCATTAACCAAGAATCTGGTTTCCATAATATCATAGCCTGTTTCGATCAGAAGGTTTTCATAAGTATCAATGTCAACTGGGGATATCACAGATGTTATATCAAAATTTTCGAAATATAACAAGTTTTCTTTGTCATCATCTGAAATTCAAACAAATTCTTTGAATTAATGCTTTGACATAAACATATCATTATGTCGATTGTTTAGCAGCTTCAGCTTTCTTCGGACAATTAACCAGCCCGTGGCTCGGAGCATCACAGTATGAACACCTGTTAATGAATTTACAATCAGCCCCGAAATTACATTTCCCTTTGTTGAATTTCCAGCAGTAGTCACTATTCTTGGCAGCCACTCCTGGTGTCGCCGCTGGTTGTGCTTGTGGACTGGGCCTACTTTGAACAAAGTTTTGATTATAATTAGGCTTGAAGCTAGTCCCCCTTTGGATTGGGTCTGTCATGCACATATGCCACATTTGAGTATATGTTTTCAACCAACTTCTTTTTGGGTTTCTAGCCATTAACTGCCTAAAGGCAAAATCATAATCTGCCACGTTGTTCCAAGAGTATGCATTAGCTGCAGTACTGATAACAAATACGTACTGCCAGATTTCTGCAGCCCTGTGGGGATTGGCTTCACTAATAAAATCAGACATAATATCTATCTTCTGCATTTATTCCTGCTTCACGTCCAATTACAGAAGTCATTGATCACTGTAATGGGAAGAGCGATTGTACTGATTACATTTGAGCTTACTTCTTACGCGTTTTCCATACGTGGATCTGGATCTGAATTTGGAGTGGGCCCAAGAGAGGACTTCCCAGGATGAAGTTAAGTTTGACCATACCGTCGCTACTGGTACATAGAAGTCACGAAAACCGTCCATTTTAGATTCTCATTCTCCAGAGAAATATTCCTCGGAGTGGGCCCCATTAGTGATAATAAATCCAAGAACATTATGTCATATTTCACTTTATGATAATTTGATTGTTCTAAAGGGAATAACATACATTAAGTACGAAATGCCTAGTGCATGTAGTTGCCAAGGAATGGATAATAAATTACTGAAATGAAAGGGTATGGCATCATCTGAGGCTAATGTAATAATAACAGCCTTCTGTAATCTTTCATTCCGGAATGTCAACTTTGGAACAACTGTGACCGTGACAAAGTCGTGTCATACACTCATACTGCCCTGAAATATAAGAAACTCAAAATTGCCTTTTGATTCTTTTCTCTGTAATTTACACAATTTTCTATTTGGCAAAATGACAGCATTTCCAAAGCGTTTGTGCAGTGGCGTCGTTGACAATAAATTACTCTTAATAAGTATTAACTAGATTTGCAATTACATCAATTTCATCAGATTACCACCGAAATAATGTAGGAAATGGACATAAATACTGAATAGATCGAATCCTACAAACAGTCAATAAGACGCAGGGAATTCGTAAAGGACTCGGCTCAGTGCAAAGAAGGTGAAGTATAAACAAAACACAAGTTTTGCACCAAGCCATTTGCTTTCTTATTGTAACTTCGAACACCTGAATATAAAGACCCAGTTTGATGCAACACCAAACTAGTTCAAACTGATTGATCTTGAAGTGTGCATTGTGAAATTTTAGCTCTGGTTATGATCTTTTTTGCACTGCTTAACACTTTTCAAAGCATGTCAAAGAGATCAATCAAACTGAATGAATATAAATACAAAGGGAGAAACTGAGAGTACCGAGAAGTTTTTTAATCTTTTTAGCTGTGTCTCTTAAATAATAGATAGCCTGTTAGAGGCGAAACTGTTTGTTTCATTTTTGCAACATCAATCACTGAAACTGAATCTCCATTATCGGAAGTACAAAGCTTTGTCTGTAAAGTGAATTATACATCGAGGCTAGGTATTGTGCAGAATTTTCATTGCTTGGTGATCATTTAATCATGGCGGCCAAATGGTGTCAAATAACCGTTTAATAAATGAACAGAGACTAATCAATGTCAAAAAACATTGTGCATGCAAGATTATTGAATGTATTGATCGCAGTTATCATCACAGTGAATCATTGGAGACTGAAAGATGGTTAAGACTAGGTACATCTATTATCTGTCAATGATCCATTGTCTTAACCCAGATTAAATCCACATGAGAAATTTATCATTGGTTTAGACGCATCCAATAATGAATGACCTGTTTCTTGTATGGGGAAAACCTTCAGCCTGATGCACAGAGTCTACTTCAGCGTTTTAGAGTTATGCTTAGCTTTCTACACATATGGAACTTCTCTCTATGGAATGGAAATTATTTCGGCAAAAATGCACATTTTGAATCAGTCAAGGACGGGGAACGAACATCCCTTCCATGTTGAACGCTGAAGATCAGCAACTTAACCAAAGAATTGT
Organism: Haplosyllis leylae; assembly: GCA_038406175.1. Lineage (NCBI taxonomy): Eukaryota > Metazoa > Annelida > Polychaeta > Phyllodocida > Syllidae > Haplosyllis > Haplosyllis leylae. Next base: position 8,197 of record JBCAUG010134881.1, on the reverse strand, counting down.
TCAAGGGTACACATTAAAAATATTGATGTCTTCATCACTGTGGTTACAAATAACAAGGTTAATTAAAAACACCAGGGCATTTACTCAATATAATTGTACTTTCCATTGATGAAACAATTAATATGTACTATACGAAGTTGAACTACGCACGAATTGGGACTGTACATAAAGCGTGTGTGGTGACCAGTGGTGAAAGCTACGACAGCTTCCTCTTGGACAATTTAAACAAATTGAATTTTATCTGACCCACATTCAGCAGTGACGGGTTTAATTTGACCTTATTAAATTTATAAGCTTTGAGATTCAAAACAGTCAATAGTCCTTTTGCATGTGTGTCGCGATTGAACTCGAGTGCAGTCGTATTTTGCTCAGTATGTCGCGTGTGAATGTATCCATATCATTCCTGAGACACTGATCCTTTTATGTAGCTCGCACGGGTCATTGCAAGAGCGATCACAAGCGGCTATCAATCATTCACATTGCTCTAACAATGGTAACAAATGGTGTTTGCCCACGACTTATTTCAGGCTACGGAACAAAGGTAATGGAGACAGTGCAATGCTTTAAGATATTAAGGTTTTATGTGTTTAAGAGACGAAGAAAGCAGACTAAGCAAATTATTTGTACATTTTTAAAAAAACTGACCTGGATGAGGAACCCAAAAATGTGTGCATTGCTGGAAACATGCAGAGTAATTTGTGCTAAACACATTACAGAGTTACAACTCTGAAACAGTCCACCTGGCATGTGTATCAAAGAAACCTGCTCCAGTATGCACATGCGAAAGATGTTTTAAACAATGTCCTGTTTGATGAGCTGTATTTTATTGTTGTGTTCAGAGACTATTGTGTACACCGAAAAGGAGTACAACGAAGGTAAAGATATTGTTGATACTTTCAATACAATGCTACACTGGCTCAGTTTGCTTTAACAGGTTTGTAGCACGGAACAGATATATAGCCCTTGTTTCCTCCTCTAGATCGGTTAGGAATATGTATGTTGCGTGGTGAAGCAGGTGTAGCAAATGGGATGAGCCAAGATGTCCAACATTTAAAACTCAGCAGTGGAATCATTGTTAATTCCAAATACCAATAACACCAGAAACAGTTATAAGTGACCTACAAGCGAGCCTTGAACATCAAAGTTGCCAATGCCCCACAGGCTCATAACTCATGTATATAATAGTAACCTTATGTCTAATATCGATAGATTGTGTGCCAGATCGAAACTTAAAGGTTATTTACCAATAAAGACGATAATCCCAAGTTAATAGAGCTCTTGGTAGGTCTAGTAACTTTATGGAACACAATCAATAAGGAAAGGCTAAGCAGTACCGATCATACAGCCTTGAACTCAGCAATTGTCATTTAAGGTAACATGTCGTTTTGATCATAAGCTTCAGGTGAAGGTATTGTTTGTGGCAATTACATTGTTGTACAACTTGATACCAGCACAGTAATTGTTCTGACACAACTATTTTGTACCCAAATGAAAGGTTTCCGCCCTTGTTCCTCCAAGAAGAGACATCTCACAATATTATCACGAGAGCTACTCAAGGTCGAAAAGACAACATGAAGATCTGTTTCCATTTTCTTCTTTCACTCATAGACCAGTCTGTAGTTGAATATGGTCCCTCGTATCAAGAAATATTCGCAAAAGCAATGAATGATCTGCATATTTGCCTGTTGTATATTTTGTCGTCTAGTAGATGGTAAATTTCTATTTATTTTGAGGGTAACAACAAGCCTTTCTTGGCAGCACATTGTCGGGTTGCAGCTGATAACATTATATATTCTTTTTTGTTGTACGAGGTTGCAGAAACGATTGCATTCTAAGTTTTTTGTTGTTTTGGATTTAATTAAATATTGCTTACACCAAGCCTTCTCGTAAACAACCAAAAGAAATATTGAATAAGTTGTGCCAGTCTTTACACCCTTGAGAAAAATGGTCATCTGCAATGGAAATTTTCATGCGTGAAATTGGGGCCATTTTAATGTAAATATACCCGACTTGGATCAATCTCTGTGAATTCGGGTTGTACGACAGCTTCTCTGAGGAATCTGTAGCTGTAGACTGTTGTGAATTTCCGCGATCTCATAAAGTACTTGTTCACTTGTAAAATGTGTTAAAAGACATGGAGAGATTGGGATTTTACACATCTTTTTATGACATTTGAAAGTAGGCGTGGAATGTAATTGAACAATAGGCAGGGGATCAAGATTTTCATGTAGATAGAAGAGATAAATGCAGATATACATGGAGATTACCAGATAAACTGAAACAGAAAGTATCGTATCCTTTTTGGCCTGTACTTGAACATGAAAAATATCTAGTTTATCCAAACATCAATATTTTAGCAATCATCTTCATATAAAATTCAGTAGGTCAAAAGCATTAATATACGACTTAAATGCACCACACAAAAATGCTCCCAGGAGTAATCATATTTTTCAAACTGAGAACGAAGACCTGGCTTTTTCACACTGGACGAAAAAGCGAATGCGTTGATTTAAAGGATATAAATATAATTTGATTTTCTGTTCATATCCAATTTGGTTTGAAAATGGGTATAAAATCCAGTTTCTCAGTGAAATCGTTTTCACTTTTGCATTGGCTTTAGCTCGGTTTGAATGAACCATTTCTGTTGGGTTTGAGAGCGACAGGGAATGTCGAACAGTTTCCTCTTGTGCCTCTGGTCCAGAAATATACAAACTGGCTTGTGATATTAAAGTAAAATCAATCAACGGGATCGACCCTCATCAGAGGTATTTTGGTTCCTTCCGAAAGAAGTCGACGGGGTATTTGGAAGATATAAATAAAACGTTTCAATCAGATGAGATGGTAAGTGGAAGTCAGAAGGGGTATTGCAGTCAGTGTACATGAATGGCTGTCTCAGGAGCCATCTCATCAAATCTATGGCCGCAGCCTCATCTGCTGTATTGAAGGGGACGGTAACGGCACTGCAGTACGACCTTCGTTCGTGAAGACTCTTTGTTGACAAAAGGTCAAGAAATCATTTTAATAGAAGTGATCTCAGAACGATTCCATTTCAATTTAGGGAATAGAAGCTGGTTAATATGTGATCAGAACGAATACCTACAATCTTGTGCTGGGGACATTTGTTCTGATGACGGTTCACTCATTGGCAATCAAGGTAGAAGCTTGTCGCATGTTTTGGAATTCAGTAGCAAAGAACTTTCATCCTTTCAGGTTTTCTAAGGCGTGTGGGTTTTCCTTTCTAGCATTACAGATGTTACCATTGATTCTGACTCAGTATTCATGCGGGTGTCTGTATCAATCCTCGTAAATGGTACGTTTGTCTAAAGCAGACTGACCACCAATATCTGTAAGCGGCTTAACTCAGAAAAAGGTAAAAAGGTTCCGTGGTTTATTGGCCAGATCAGCGAAATGGTAAACCCAGTAATAGCAATAATACATCCATGAGACATCGAAATAACATTAAATATTATTGCAAGCTTTGTAGATTAATTTTTGAAAATATTTTAAAATAGTTTTACTTAGACTGTCCAATTTAACTCCTTTTCCAGTGTAATAAAGTGACGTTGAAAGGTAATACTTGATATTCGAACAGTAGATTGATCAGCAGTATGTAGTATATGTATTCTCCAGACCCAGGAATGTTCATGTCTGGAATGTCTGAAAAACGAGTTTCATGTTGGAAAATCAATGGCCACGAATCCGGTTGGGTTCGCACTGATGTATCAAAACAGGAAACCAGCTTTGCATAATCTGACTGTAACAAACCAATTGATTACCTTGATACAATATGTATACCATCCAGAGTTCCTACCTCCAGTTGTCATGAATTGCAAATACTCAGTTTTAAGAAGTAATGTATTTGTTTCCGTTCGTTGTTGTTGTTTTCGCTTCTTCTGGAACCGTTTGGTTTGTAATAAAAATACAACATATGTGTCATTTTGAGAAGATTACCAAGTTGAAAGTAAGTGCTCAATTATGTTTAAAGATTCAACCGAGAATCTTCAGCCACCGTTTAAATTAAAAACTAAATCAAACACATTGATTTAGATATTGATTCTTCCGAAAAGAACAGAAATTGTGAAGAACATGCCATTTGAAATTTAAAAACTGAAGAACATGCCTTTTGAAATCTGAAGAATAACTGTAATAAACCCATTCTGTCACTGGACATTTAGTGAGATTGCTATTTAAAATTTTGAAGTATATTTCATTTCTATGTACTGCATGTACTTTGGATTATTTGTAAGAATTAGGCATCCTATGTTTTGATTGTCAGACAAAATTCAGCCTTCATCAATTGGAAATAATAGTAGTAGAAAGAATTTGTTACCAGGATGCCAAACTAAAATTTTCTAGCATATTTTTGTGAACATTTATTGGTTGGTATTCACAGAAAACTAAAAGTGACTACTGCTCGTAAATTGTTTCATATAATCACAAAATATAAAGTTTCTGTGGTCAGGAAAATCCCACTCTGACATTGTCAAATATTTTAAAGTTTCTATCTTCAAACGGTAGTCACGAGCACTACCCACAGACACTAAACCAATGCCAACGACGACAACGGGCAGTCAATACACGATGGCACAATCTCATTTCGACTTGGTCAAATGGGCCAAAAATGGTATTATCGATGGTATTTGATTTGTAAGTGGTCCACACAAAATTTCATATTACAACCTGGCTGCTAGGTTTTATGTAATTGTTATTATGCGAATCAATGAAATTGATGATAATTCCCAAACAAAATATCATCAAGTCACCCAGACCAAACCTCGAATGATTATGTCACCTTGTTGGGGAACACACCAAAATTCCACGCTATGAGTATGTTACTGAAATCTAGCAAAATGATTGTACCATTAGAGTAGTCATCTGTATCACCAATCATCACACGCATATCAACCAATACCTGTGGTTTTGAAGATTTTACTGCGTTGTGCTTCACCCTGACTATTGTTAAAATTTATACAAACGTCAGTATGATCAACAACTCATGTATCTACACAGTAATAATCTGAAAACACTGCGAGTAGATGTTTATGGTAGAGGAATTTTGCACTGTGGAGTTGTCATTATAAATATATCATACAAACAATCCAATGAAATTAGATATTTTAATTGCAGTGAGGCAAATGAATAAGATGTTGTGAAAACAACAACATCTCAAGCACACGACTTTCAGTTCGGGATTGTCTCAATCTCTACGCCTACTTCTATCTGGCATGTTCCTATGACAGCTGATGGTCATACATGTTTTATGACAATTATGTAAGAAAGATTGAGATAAGGAATGATCTTTGCTTGCAAAAATATTGCGTGTTAGATTTCACTCTTGTGTTGGTCTGCTTCGTTGAGCAACCACTTTGGGCTCATTGGATAGAAAATAGTGTTGCTACTGTGACCCTCCCGAGAAAATGAGTTGCCAAAAAACTCTTCAAACAAGTGGATATGTTTAAAAATCATCATATTTTGCATTAACAATTTAATTTTTTGTGTTTCCTTTTACCAACCTCTCCTAACATAGCATCATAAAAATGTATATAATCCAGTCGTATGTTCTCAGTGAGTCAAATATTGAATATAAAATTATTGTGTTTAAAAGTGCTTCTTCTGAGGAATGCTGTCACATTACTTAGCGACTTTCTTCAAGTGACAAATATCTAGAAGGATGCGAACTGATGGGGATTTAGATTTCTATCCAGTCCATATGAAAGGCAATAGCAGAAATAATTGAACAATCAAGTGAGGATCATCACATGACGGATTCATAGCAGTCTATGTAATAGCGTTGAGCCGTTTAGAGAGACGCAGATTAAGTCCATCCACCTTGAATGAAGACTGATCGAATGACTGTTTGGAAGCCGACATTAGTTGTTTGTGAAAGCCCAGTACCTCCCATTTCTCCAAACATTTATTTTTCTTGTCCTCTTCCTTTCTGAGTGCATGTTTCATTGTGGACTTGATTTCATTTTATAATTGTGTGTGCCTCACTGTCTCATATATATGCATGTGCAAGCAGCATGATTCATTGGCCTGTATGTCGACAGCTTTTAATTTCACAGCTGTATTTTTACTTACTTTGTATCCTTCCGTTACACAAGTTGTCAGTGGTTTCATGATTTTCGTATTGTATCAGTTTATGGTAGGAATTGTGAAAACAGGTGACACGGCATTTAGAGTAAAGCTTTAACTTACCTGTGTGCTGATTGTACTTGGTCGAACAAACGAGCAACGTAGAAACGTGGAAGCATTGTTAATAAGGGCTCGGCAATGTTTATTAATTGGTGGAGTTTCGAGGGCGCTAGGGGAGTCACCGCCTCCCAGGGATCCAAATTTTATTGATTTCATTTTTTTTTAATTTGGGAAAATCTAGGATTGCGACCCCCCTCTCCCCTCTCGAGGAGAATCGTCTTCCGCCACTGATTGGGATGACACACAAGTAATAATCTAATAGGCAGAAAAGTTGGTGACATATTGAAATATCTACCACAATTGGTTGGACCATTTTATCACAACAGCTTAATTTAGTTGAGAATTCGTAAGTTTTGTGGGAACATTTTAAGCATGATATAAATTTGTAATACATAGCATACATGTCTTATATACTAAATGTCACGCAATTGTCCTAGGACAAATGTTGCTCTTCAGTTTAAGTACACGTCTGGCTTTTACTATTTGTTCGACGAAAAGCCGTAGTTAAATCCCTTGACGTGTACTTGTCGAGGTTAATGCTTCTCCTGCCCGTTAGTAACGAGCTCATCGATGTAACCTACTGTCAAGAATCAAAGGCAAACAGGATTTTGAACCGTGGTTTTGGAAAAGATTCCTTTTGTGGCAGTGCTTTGAAGCAGTAAGCTGCCAAATAATCCTCAGACAATTCTTCTTTTACTTACTGATTGAACGCACACACTTTGGTTTACACCCTAAATATGAGTTGTTGGTAATTGTTCTTTCAGAATTCTTTTACAGAATTGAGATACAAACGTCGACTATCCCGCAAACCCAACATTTTGACTGATATCTAAATTCATTAGCTACCGAAGCGTATGGCTTTTTTGGCAAACAGACATAGAACCAGTGGAAATGATAATGAGGCAACTACGAATTGGGGCTTTCATTGGTCTCCACACATTAGGAATCCCTTTATTTGGGGTGGGTGACTTTTTGGATTGGACTTCTTGGGATCCAAAACTGGTGAAATCCCAAAGTCCCTTATTTATACTCTATGTAGTCCACCTAGCAGAGCTAGCGAGACCATAAAAATCCTTTGCCCCCGAGAGTGAAAGAGAGAAACTTGCTTTTCTTACCATGTTTTTAATACAATATCAGTGTATTGTGATCTTAGGGTAATCTCGTTCCTTATATTAACAAAGAATGTCACCCCATGGTGGAATGATAACAAGAGTTTGCTGGAATGTGAGAAACGGAAACCTCCACATGTAGAATAATACAACTTGCAAGCAATTTGTCTCAGATGCGTCACCACACAAGGAAAACAGAAGGAATAAAATATCGAAAACTTGCTGGTATAAATTTGATTTACAACAGTGTGTCTTTTGCTTCAGGTGTTCATGGTCTGTTATAAATGTGTTTTTCCTTTCAGAAAATGGACATTTTGAGACAATGTATGATTTAACAATTGGTTTCTTTTATATTCACGCAATATCTTTAATAGCGATTAAAACCAAGAACTTAGAATTTAGCATTTATTTTTACACCATCTATCTATCGCACAAAAATAAATTCATGTCACAATAATACGTAACCTGGGAACACCATTAGTGAAATATGTTGGACAAAAATAGAAAATTACCTGCAAATTATGGAAACTGTACACGTAGCTGAACTAATTTGGTTCTGGAATAAAATTCCTGCGACTGTTAGGTTACGTGGTATTTTGGTCACTTCAGCAGGTAAAAGTGTAGATCTATCCAAATTAAGACAACATTTTAGTTTTCGATGTACAATTTATTTAGCTGCTAGATATAAGTATGGATCGAGAAACTTGGTAGAAGCTAGTGGGCAAGAAATAAAAAACCTTTATGCCTACCCGAAGCGGCCACCTTTTTCTTGACTCTCCGCCCCGCTCTCTCCTCAGCCTGCATACGCTACTGTCCCTGAAAGCGGCTAGAATCCCAAAGTTGCGTAGCACGTAGTAATCATGTAAATATTGTGGTATGTAATCAGTAGAAAC